>OLKM01003128.1:25148-43284 GCA_900291075.1 Melanogrammus aeglefinus | reverse complement strand
CATGATCTCTTCGAAGGGGTCTCAGCAGAAATGAAACGGCAAAACAGCCGTGACGGTTGGACAATTATTTTTTTAATGCTGTTTCTGTGTGTTCTAAAACACCCTTGCAGTTCTCATTGCTTCGGCTGTCACTTATAAATAGAAGGTGGGTTTTATTTTCGGACGTTCGATTATTAGCCTCTGGCGGGGGTCTGTGTAGGCTCTATTCATTAGCCTCTGCGGGGGTCTGTGTAGGCCTACTCTGTGTTTGGGCTTGCGTGTGGTGTTTCAGGATGCCGTCTTTCCTCCGTCAATAATACGTAATACGATTTCGTCTGCTGCTCACTTCCACTGACAGGCTATTTATACCCTACTGGGCCGATGGAGGAGAGAAGAGACAGAGAGGGAGGTGGGGGGCAGAGAGAAGAGACGAACAACGCATCTCTCATATACAGACGCAGCTGCTCTTCTCGACTGCTGATACATGGGGCAGTAAGGACACGTGTTTGTCAGTTAGGAAACTCTTTTATCCAAAGCTAATGAATATTTTAAAGAAACCTTCATTGAGAAGCAAGAAAGGTTAGGGCATCTTTCTCAAGGTTGCGTGTAGGCTGTTGGACGACACAGAAGAAGGAAGGCTGATATTTCTGGCCTTTGTCGTTGGTCGAACAGAAGCGTTCAACCATACACATTAGTATCTACATTTTTATTTTAGAAACACCCAAATATTAAGGATTAAATAAAAATATAGATTTTCCCATTTCTAGAACGATTCAACAGCAATTAGTTTGAATGTCAACAAATGATCTATTGAATGTAGCATAAACTATGGCCTTACGAATGACCCATGCAATTGACTGTTCTGGATTAAAAACATCCAACATTTACATTGTCTTGTTGCCAACAGCTGCCTCTATCTCTTGTGGGTTGACGCAGCCTGGTTTGGAAAATGGAAGAATTGAATCGAATTTTTTTTTCCTTTTTCATATTTTTAAAAAAGGTACAATGTGTAAGATCTAGTGCCATCTAGCGGCGAGGATGCAGATTGCAACCACCCACCCCCCCCCACCCCCATGACAATAAGCAGGGAACACACCAAGCGACCGTCGGGCGTCGCGCCTCGTTCGGGCACCAGTCGGCGGTCGTAACCGCGCTTCGTTTGGTGTGTTTCCTTTCGTCGCGCAGCGTCGGTAAAGCCCTCGGGTCTCGTCGGGGCCGATTCAACATGCTCAGTCGGGACTAGTCGGCCGTCGGGAGAGTAGACTCGTCGGGTACTCTGATTGGCTGTGTGCCATCTATGACGATTATGACGGGCGGTGCCGTAGCGAATCAGCGCGGTGTGTGGGAGGGGTGGAAGAGGGGCGAAAGTGACGATGGTTACTTTTTACTTTTTCGCAAAACAACATATTCATGAACGCCACCAGATTTTTATATTACATTGCAACAACAACAAAAAAAAAAGAACTCTGGTCTTGCTGTCCAGTGCGGGTGTTGTTATGCCGTAAATTAAAACTGCGTGAAGCATTGCGCATGCGCAGGTCCCACCCCCCCCCCCCCCCCCCCCCCCCCCCCCCCCCCCCCCCCCCCCCCCCCCCCCCCTCCCCCCCCCCCCCCCCCCCCCCCCCCCCCCCCCCCCCCCCCCCCCCCCCCCCCCCCCCCCCCCCCCCCCCCCCCCCCCCCCCCCCCCCCTAGCTTACCTTTTAGAAAAAGTTGCTTTTAAACGTTAATTTTGATTACAAAACCACCAAACTCTTTCAGCGATTTTAGTCTGTTTTCATCGTGATTTCAAACATGTTTTTTATGCCCCTTAGATCTCGGAAAATGGAGATTACAGCCTCTCTCCCTTCATTAGATAGGGCCCTGTTTTGTAGAGACCAAATAAGCTTGCCCGAAAGGCCGTGTCCAAAATTGGCCGCGAGTGAGAGGACTTGCCTAAGAGGACTTTGGTACTTGAGTACACAAATTGTTCTTTCCATAGATACACTATTTTAATTCATACTTATGAATCTTTGAATCCCATTTCTGTCAAGTCCGTTCCGCTAGATGCCACTAAACACAGTACAACCTTTTAAAGGTTAAGAAAGTAATTTATCTCAAAAAACACGCAAGACCGAAGAGGGCAAATCTAAACTAATTCTTATAAACACACTCAATTTAAAATAATAGTCGTTTCGATCCCATGGCAACCCTGTTAAAAATGTATTCACTGATCCGATAAACGAACGTTGAATAGAAAATTTAAAATAAACATTGGTTAAGGTCTTCTTTGTTGGTGTTGCGGTCTGGGCGCTGCTGTGCGCTGGCTCTTGTGACGTCATGACGGTCTCCACGGAGATGGGGAAACAACAGAGCGCTCCAGCATCTGGGAGATTCTTCTGCTTGCGGGACCCCGTGTTTGGTCCTCCTGGGGACACAGGTCAGGGTTGTGTGTGGAAAATGAGAGATCAGGCGATCAACTTTCATGCAGTCAGTTTGTATGTGTGAGTGTGTGTGTGTGTGTGTGTGTGTAGTGTGTGTGTGTGTGTGTGTGTGTGTGTGTGTGTGTGTGTGTGTGTGTGTGTGTGTGTGTGTGTGTGTGTGTGTGTGTAGGACGATGTTCTCTCTCTCACGAGCCAAAGGAGAAGATAAGAGTCAGAAAGGACACCCACAGACAAACACACTATTACCATGAACATCAATGACCTGGTGTAAACTGAATAAGATATTAGCCCTTTGGCTTTTCTCAGTTCTCAAATTGTGAAGGAGAACTATCAATCAAACACCAGCAGGGTTGAACGTAGACCAGAGCAGTCAATCCGTAGATCAAACGTCGTAACCAGAACAGCTTTCTCTGTGCTTGCACTTCATACCAAAGTATTTCCCCGTTGAAAAAGCAAACGTGGCTGCTTGGTCAATATTAGACAAGTTGAAGGCAGCAAATGGGTTAGAGCACATTCAGGAATATGTTCCCTTCTATAATAGTGGCAGGCCGTGGTAAGATGCACAAGCACATAGACCGTGGAGTGGTCTACGACAAACCCTGATTCTGTTTGATTGACAGGCCTAATTAAAATATAGAGAATCAATGTCAATGTGATAAGGATAAAGGATAATAGGGCAATTGAATAGAAAATATAACGGATACAAATGTAGAAAGATAGCATAATTAATCCACAAAAATAGATGAACCCAAAACAGATTATAGTAGTCGATCCACATGTATTCAATTCAAACTATTTAATCACATATTCAATTAATATATGCTGAATGCATCTTATTTTCTTACGTGGCGCAAAAGATGTTTCTCATAACAATCTCAGTTCAATACACACGCCCACGTTTGGAAATAAAACTCACTTCTCCAACTCAACGGGGTCGAACTTCCACTGAGTGTTTGGTTCCTGGAAGTAGACTCTGTACCCTCGCTCAAGGGCCTGTGGACCACAAAACAACTTGTGATGATCCCGTCCCGACACCCTTACACCGCATACATGTTTACACCACAGCAAGGAGGAACTGGATCTTGATTGGTCAGTAACATTCCAAGGACGTGCAATAAAACTACAAACGTTTCCTTGACGATGCAAAAATGTTGAACTCGAAAGAAAATGGAAGGAAGTTCACTTTAAACCATCAATCAATCGATAATATCCGATCACTGTTGGTAACTACGGTATGAGCTGAATAAACCACTCTTGGGGTCCCGTTGTTATAAAACGATGTAATTTGGCGACAGTACATTTCTTTCCAAACGGGACATCTCAGAATAGATTATTCCCTTAATCTATTCTGGGATTACAAAAACGGTTGTTTTGTAGTCCTGCTCCGTTTGCCGTTTCTTTTCAGTCGGCGAAACGCCAAAGTAGACAAGATACACGCGTAGTTTTGTTTTGACGACCTGACGGTTATTAACGCAAAAGTGTGGTCGTGAAACCACTGACGTTACGCCTCCCTGAATATGGGCAGGCATGCGTACCCCCGTTCATAGTCCTTATCTACTAGTCTGCATCTGAGAGCACCACCTACCATGATGACGTAGGGCTTCATCTCCCATGCCTGCAGGTTGGTGTTGTCGATGATCAGTGGGGAACAACCCTTCTGCATAGCCTCATCCGCTGCACACCAGGGAGAGAGAGAGATAGTTAAGGTTAGTTAGTTAGTTAGTTAATGGTCCTACAGCATGGCTCTATCAACTAGAGACCAGGGGAGAGGGTTTAGCTAGTAAGGTTTGTTGGGGTTATTTAGTTAGTTATGTTACTTAGTAAAAGTTAGTTAGGTGTCCTATGGCTTCATCAGCTAGAGACCAAATATATAGTTAGTTGGTTAAGGTAAAATAAGCTTGGTTAGGTTAATCCTACAGCATGGCTTTATCAGCTACAGCCCAGGGGAGAGGGGTTAGTTAGTTAAATGAGTGAGTTGGTTGTGTTAGTCAATTGAGTAAGTTCAAGGATGTCAATATCATATATTGAGGACATGGGACTCGAACCCAGAACCTTCTTGCTGGGAGCTGACCAAAAATTTGATTTCACTCAGTATTTATTATTTTAATCTAATTATTTGTACACTTCCTGTCATAAATGTCAGGTTTGCATGGAAAGCGAAAGGGAGGATAGTTCCATAATAGCAGAGCATCGCTAGAACTGCCTGATATTTTCCTGTTGATTTATAAATAATCTTTGGCCTAGCATTGAACCTGCCCTCATATTGAATCCTTTACCTCGGTTCTGGTTCCACTGATGAGCGATGGGCAGCAGACTGGGGTCATACGTGTAGCCGTCCTGGTTGGCGAAGTAGTCATCAGTACTGAGGACCACCCCAGTGGGACCAGTACACACCAGCTCCCTGTAAAGCATACACACGTTTACACCCATCACTTTCTCGCTGCCGTTGCTGTAATCCATGTCAGGGATATTTACTAAACACCACAAAATTTAACTTCACACCGTGTTGGACCAAAACAAGAAAACACCACCTCCTTACCGAGCAAACGTTGATTTACCAGATCCCGGTAAACCGCGCATCAAGATCAGTGACAACGACGAGGACGGTGATGGAGAGTCGGGGTCTTGGGTGGAGTAGTCCTCTTGTTGCGAATTGACCAGTTTGGTTTCTGCTGCAGAACTCTGCGGCCAGGCAGGCTCTCCGCTGCGTCCCCCCCAAAGGCCATCACCCGGGTGGGGTGGAGGACTGGGTCGACAGCCCGGAGGATGTTGATCACGACACACGCCGGGCGGGAGGAATTGGTCTTGTTGGAAGTGGGAGTCCTGCGGATGGGAAAAGGGGTTCCAATGGGGCACAAAGTGTCCTGGTGGTGGGCCTGGGAACGGCCCAGAGAAGCGGGGGTGCGGAGGTTGGAATCGTTGGGGCGGTCTCGGAAAACCCATCATCTGGGGATGATGTGGCCGCCAGAAGTCATGCTCACTTTGTCGTTGTCGCTTGTTGTCGTGGTTGTACGGGCCATCCGGCTGCCAGTGTTGTTGCCGGCGATTAGGATCGTTGCCTGAATACTGAAAGGAATCGTAACTTCTCTTCTGGTTTGCGTTCGGCAGCTCTCTTCTGGTGCGACTGTCCTGGTGGTTCGACGCCTGTTTGTCCGGGGGACGCGGGGCAGCGTCCGGTGAGTCCAGAGACTCCAGTTCCTGGTAGAAGTCATTCAAGCTGTCTTCAATATCCTTCCCCTTGGGCTTGGTTTTAGCCGGGCGAGACGCGGTCTGCGCCGGGTGACTTGCGGTCTGCGCCGGGTGACTTGCGCTCTTCGGCGGGTGACTTGCGGTCTTAGCCGGGCGACATGCGGTCTTTCCTGGGCGACATGCGGGACCAATGAAACTGGTACTGGTCGATCCTACTTTCTTCAAAACCTTCTTCTTAACGCCTTCAGGGACGGCGCCCTGCTTTACAGGTTTCTTACTTGACTGGCTGGCCTTTAAGGTTTCCAAACTCAGCGACACTTTGGTGGTGCCAAGTTGGCACCAAACCCCACCGGTGGCATACATAAAGCAGAATTCGATAATATATATTTTTAAATACAACCCAAAAAAGATCCAACCGCAAATTAAACCGCAAGGCGCGTAAGTAACGATACAAAGGACGAAAATCGTAAATAATCAAAGGCTCAACTGAACACGAGTGCTTGCAATTCTAACAGTTAGCAGTAGATCTTTCTTTAACATATCGAAAACGGATTAATCATAATCATGGGGATCAAAACTAACCACAGAACCAAACACGGAAGTTTGGGCACGTCGTCAGTCTTCTTCTCTGGTATTCAAATGGTAGACATTTGCGGAGTCGCCCCCTACCGACCAAAGTACGGCGGTTGATCTACTGATAAGTCATTGAATATAGATAGCAACTTTCAAACGAAATGTTCCAAAGCGCTTAACAGAAAGCAAAAACACAAAAAAAGATTCATAAAACCATACAACGATGAAAGGAAAAGGAACAGACACATACATATAGCTGTTACAAGTAGAGAGAAAAGAGGACCCCAGTATTAATAAAAAATACATGGGAAGGCCATGTATTCCCACATAGAAGGTGCCATGTCAGGCATTTCTGGTCCAACGTCTAGCATGAGGGACAAACAGGAACAAGAAGCTTCAAGAGGTAATGTGTGCAAGCTTCTCAGGGGAGTTTTAAACATTGGGAAATTAAATTGGGGCAAGACCATGCAAAGCTTTGGAATCCATTAGATGTATTCTAATATGCACCTTTATTTCACTCGAAGCCAGTGAAGTGACAATAAGATGGGGGTGTTGGGGCAGCTGTTCCTGGAGCCCCCTGCTGTAGTCTAGCTAAGGCAGCTTGACTGAGGAATGTAATGGTAATCCAGACGTGAAAAAAACATTCAGGTTCAATTATTAAAGTTCTAAATTGGTGTAATATAGAAGTGAAAGACTGTGGACATTGGGGGTTCACGCCTCTTAACCTTTCAGCTGGGAGTCAAACACCCTAGCCAATAGACTTTCCAGCACCTGTCCATTCATAATAATACAAATGTACTCATCATATATGCCATATGTTTTTATTATCTTAGTTTTTCTACTTTACCAAAATATAAATATTCAAGAATTGACATCAACAAAAGGTGATTTATAGCAACTCATCTCCTGATTTTTTTTTTTTTTTTCCAATAATTAAAAACAAAGTTTGGGACCTCAATGCAGTGAGCAGCATTCACTCTCACCGTCAGCTCACTGTCAATGAGTCCAGTGCAACAAGAACAAAACAAGCTTTTCCAACCGGTCTAAGCGGACCGACCGCAGTGCTGCCCCCTACTGGTCAGGAGGCCTCACCTCCACCACGCAGGACCTGCGTGTCAATCTGCGCTAGTCCTTCATCGTTCTCCCACTCCTCCTCCTCCTGCTGCTGCTGCTGCTCCTTCGTGGTCCGACCCGTGGTCGGTCGAGCTGGGGTTGTCGTTTCCACGGCGACCACGTGTCTCGCCGTCGCGGACCTCCGTGGGGGGTTGAAGGTCTTTTTGACGCAGGCGGGTGACACCAGACTTCCCAGGGGGCCGAGCGGCGGTGGTGATGGCAAGCAAGACAGATAGTCCAGAGCTCTCCTGCGACGCAGGGTCTTGGGGTTGCTAGTCGGAGGAGGAGGAGGAGGAGGAGGGTTTCCAGTCCGGGGAGTGGAGGAGGAGGTGGCGGAGGAGTGCCTGGTCGGCTGATGGGGAGTCACCTGCCACACACACCGTCACAGATTAATTTGACAGGGATTACCATCAGATTGTATAGAGATCAACATCATAAAGACAGGTTCTATCCATATTAAATTGATAGATGGTCAGAATCACCGATGCGGAACCATCAATGCATGCCATGGGATACTTATGGCGGCGTTTCGACGCAGCAGTAGAACTCAGCCTTTAAAAGTGGAAATGAACCCAAAAACAACACTATGCTCCAACACTATATTTCATCACATGAATATAGTTGATTGCAGAGATGTGGACTTGAGTCACATGACTTGGACTCGAGTCAGACTCGAGTCATGATTTTGATGACTTCAGACTCGACTTGACAAAATTACGCATGACTTGCGACTCGACTTAGACTTGACTGCTATTGACTTGGGACTTGACTCGGACTTGTAATGACTCGACACGTCTTGAGTCAAAAACATTTATTGTTTTAGATATCTAACCTATTTCCCGCCTAGAGGGCTAGACACCCAAGTCGCATTCACTTCGGTGAAGATGAAAAAAAAACAGCAAGCGTAGTCAAATCAAATCCGACACTTAAGACATCGTAACTAAATCATTGTTCAACCGTTTACCTTCGTTCAAAAAATGTAACAAATCTACACACTCGTATCTTCAATAATATCTAAACTAAATTTCGATATCATTTATGCTTTCTTCAGAATCACAGTTTAAGTTTCATATCGGCTTCGTTTCAGTTGGTCTCATTGATTTACGTTGACGCTGGAGGTGAGGACATTCAGGCAGTGTTGCCAGATTGGGCGGTTTTCCCACCCTATTTGGCTACTTTTAACAACATAAGATTTCGGCACATGCGCATATCATAACACATTTGAAAACAGAAACAATGAACATATTATAACTATTGATAAGAAATTACACATTAGAGTGATATGTGGAAATTATGATCAATAGCCTAATATTGACATTAAGTGAAAATACATGGTGACTTGTTCAAGACTTGAAAAAGTTTGGGACTTGGACTTGGACTCGACTTGGCTTTGGTGTGACTTTGACTTGGACTCGACTTGCCTTTCCCTGTCTTGACTTGGGACTCGACTCGGACTTGACTGTTAAGACTTGGGACTTACTTGGGACTTGCCAAACACTGACTTTGTCCCATCTCTGGTTGATTGTGCTGCCATCAAATGTACTAACTCCATATAAAAAAGAACAGAATTTAACTGCTACAGTTCCGGTGATTTGACGCGTCATCAAATCACCGAAACAAAAATGCAGGACTACAAGTGGGGGGGCGGGTCTTGAGCGAGATGATTGACAGTATCGTTCTTGGGTTAACAGCGGCAAAATAATGGACGATACCGGCCGCGATTTTTTGGTTGCTGAGGAGCTTAATGCTGACCCATTTGAAGGCTATTTATTTGAACCGGAATATTCTCCGGCTGAAGTAAGGCAACGGAGGGAACAGCAACAGCAGGCAGCTCCGCATGGTGGACTAGTGGACTAGTGGGTGGAGCTAATGACGAGATTCGCGCAGTGCATTCTGGTTAAGCGAGTCCATCAAAATAGTTCAGAAAATTACGCTTC
This sequence comes from Melanogrammus aeglefinus, assembly GCA_900291075.1. Classification (NCBI taxonomy): domain Eukaryota; kingdom Metazoa; phylum Chordata; class Actinopteri; order Gadiformes; family Gadidae; genus Melanogrammus; species Melanogrammus aeglefinus. Next base: position 34,073 of record OLKM01003128.1, on the reverse strand, counting down.
AACACACTACCTAATCTAATGAATCGAAATCATGCAAAAAAAAAATTCTCAAGTAAAATGCATAATAAAAATAATTTACCCGTGACAAAAGGCTATAATGTCTAGAGTTCATTTCCACTTTAAGGAGCAACGACTTCATAAAAACGACTCACGCAGACTGCAGGGCTTGGTCGACCCGGGGCTACTGGAACGGCCGGGGTTCTAGTACTCATCATACTCATCGGGGTTCTAGGCCGGTCCGACCAGGGCGAGGAGCCCGCGGCCGCGTCCTCTCCCTGGTTCCAGCAGCTGAGCTGCTCCTGGGCTCGCTGGAGGAACCCGTCCTGAGCCTGGAGGAAGGCCAGACGGAGGGATATTGATAATGAATCCCAGATCTATGGCGACATTACTGGTCCTACATTATTAATAATGCATGGAAAGCGATTGATAACGTATGGGTATCTGCAGGTTTCAGCAAGTCAAATTTAAGACTTTTTAAGACCTTTTTAATAACACCTTGAATGAATTTTAAGACCTAAAGCACGCGATGGTGGGGGTTGGCAACAGACGCGAGCCAACTTCGGAAACGGGCGTCTTCCAGCCAACTGTCCTTGAAGTTGCACCTACCCATTGTCGCAGACTAGCTAGCAAGCACGCAGATAATCGTTTTTATATGCAGCTAGCAAGAAAGAAGCCTCTCTACATGCTCCCTGAAAAGTCACTCGAGAAAAATTAAAAAAAATATACAGTCCTGCTCCAACAAATTTAAGACCTTGAGTTACAGTATTTAAGACCAGCATATGACATTTGTAACAAATGTAAGACTTTTTAAGGCCTTAAATTTGGAAACATGAATTTAAGACTTTTTAAGACTTTTTAAGGATGCGCGGACACCCAGCGTATGACCCTGTGACACGTCATACCCGGGTCTGCGTCCTCAGCTGTGCGAGGGCGCTCTGCAGGTGGGCTTCGCGGGGGTTGGAGGAGAAGGCGGTGAGGTCGCCGGCGAACAGGACCGGGAGTGTGGTGGCACGCCGGGCGCCGAGCTGCAGGTTGCTCAGAGCCAGCAGTGTGGCGGGCTTCACCAGCTCCTCCAGGCCCCACTGGAGAAGGGAGGAGAAGCAGCGTACCTTCACCAGGTTCAGGTCCCCGTCCGCCAGGTACACCACCGGGGAGGTCCCTGGGGTTCACGTGGGAACATTAAGGGCAAGTTGAATCATTTCATGTTTAGCATTACCATTTGGTTTAGTGGGTCGGCTTAGCTCAGGAGGTAGAGCACGTTGACCTTTTAACAGGAAGGTTGCTAGTTCGATCCCCAGCTCCTCCTAGCTGAGTGTTGATGTGTCCCTGAGCAAAGACACTTAACCCTAACTGCTCTTGACGAGCTGGCAGTCGCCTTGCATGGTTGACTCTGCCGTCGCTGTGTCAATGTGTGTATTAACCGCTGTAAGTCGCCTTGGATAAAAGCGACTGCTAAAACGCCAAATGTAAATGTAGATATTTAGCAGACATGGGATAAAGCGAACAGCCTATAAACATATGAGGATTGTTTCATCTGAAAGACTTGAAAACAACATTAACGTCAACATGCAGACGCCAGTCTGGGGAAGACGGGGTCCTACCTTGCGTGTCTGCGGTGGAGACGACGTATCCCACCAGGTCCACCTCCCCACAGGTGGTCTGCACCTCTGGGCGCTGGAGCTCCTGGAAGTGGACCGACTGTCTGGCCTGGAAACGATCCGACAGCCAGTCCTGGCCCACCTGGTTCCCAGCAGTATGGTTAGCACCGTGAGAGGGAACTTAAATACTCACTATGTATGCACTCTATTGATGTTTTCTCTGTTAAAGCGACACGTAAGAATCGCCACGTTTTGCAAACTTTAATAGCACTAAAGTAAAAGCGTCAAGTAAAAGCGTCACGCTAGGTACATTCTCAGCTTTCGCATTTGTAGCTTTAAAACGGGATGATTTCGTCTGAAAGAAATTGGCACATATGGTTTTTAAGCTGCATTAAAATAGCTTAAAATATACTGAATCAATTGAAGTTGGACCTGAACGAGATGGCTTATTTGGGCATGGGTCACCTGTACATCCTTGAAGTAGGTCTTGCTGGTGGCGGTCAGCTGGACGGACGCCCCAGGGTTGCGTTTTTTGCCAGCGGTGACGGAGAGGTTGTACGCGCGGTACCGAGCGCCCTCCTTCAGCTGAGCCTGCACGTCAGCTGTTGGCCTCCACACGTTCAACATGTAGACTGGATGAGGAAACGGAAACATCCCATAATATAGCACCCTTCCTTCAACAGCCCTTTAGATGGTTCCCGACAGAGACTAGCATATATTTCCATCCAACAGCCTTTACACAGTTCACAGTAGAAACAGCATGCAGTTCCTCCAATAGTATGTAGTTCATGTCGAGAATAGCAGCTAGTTCCTCTAACAGCATATAGGTGGTTCACGGTAGAGACCACTATTGGCGCATTTCCACTAGCATGGCTCGGCTCGATACGGCTCGGTACGGCTCGGCTCGGTTGAGTTTCCATTACAACTGGTGCCTCCTCGACGTGGGCGGGGTCGTCATAACACGGCTGCGCGAAACCGCTGTGACGTCATTTACACGGCGCCGAGCAACGTACAAATCCGGAAGACCAGAACAACAACAACAACAACATCAGAGGAGGACAGCATGGAGGCGATCGTGTTGCTGCTGCTCACCCTGTGGCTTTTTGTCGCAAAAGAAGGCAAAGAGAAAGAGAGCCAGAGAAGACTCCGGGCCGCCGAGACAAAACACTATTGAAAAGTTGCGCGGTTATGACGCTTCCAGTGACGACACTCATCGGCCAATCAGTGGAAAGCAGTCGGCTGACGTCACGTTTTAGTAAACGCTTCGGCTCGGCTTGGAACCAGGGGGCTGCGGTGATACCAAAATGTACCCGGTTGCAGGTACTGCGTGCTAGTGGAATCACGCAAATAGCGCGCCGAGCCGAGCCGTACCGAGCCGAGCCGTGCTAGTGGAAATGCGCCATATGTAGTTTCTCTCACAGCATACACGTGGTTCAAGGTAGGTGGAATGACCCGCCGTCCTCCTCAGTCAAGTACAAACCCCAATAAATTGTTTCTTCAGTTATGATATCAGTAGCTAGTTCGACTCCTCTTACCGTGCAATTTCTGAGATGCTGGTTAACAAGTTATTAAAGTTTGAATATCAAGGGGTTTGGCCATACACTGGTGCAGGACGGACATTGAAGTTCGAGTATAGCAGACCCACCAGAGTCGCCGGGCAGCGCCCGGGCGTCTGCCACACACAGCTTCCAGACCGGGGTGACGTTTCGTCGGGGACAGCCTCCCTGGCTCTCCTGGGCCTGCTCCAGGGCCCGTCTGTAGCGCTCCTGCAGCCCAGCCTGCCTCTTCTCCAGGACAGAGCGCCGATAGCTCTGCAGGACCTTCAGCTGCTGATCATTCAAACGCGCCTGACACGACACGAGAGGTGAGGAGAGGATAGGATAGAAGGAGAGGAGAGAGCATCAGGGGGTGACATGTATCGTAATTAATACAAGGAAGTGTATCTCAAGGCTGTATTCATGTTGTCACCTAACCGGTGAGTGCGTGTCTGCGTGTGCCTGCGCGTGTGCGTGCGCCTACCTCCAGGTAAGCAGGGTTGTTCTCAAACGCTTCATAGAGCTCCTCTCCGTCTCTCAACTTCTCCACGTCCTTCTGCCTCAGAGTCCTCCTCCTAGCGGGCGGCTTCGTTGTACCTGTAAGAACCCGCACCGGTCAGAACGTACCCCCTACTGAACCCCCATGACCACCACAGGAGAAAACCAACCAGACACCGGGGAAACCAATAAAACAATAGTCCCATACAATCCCCAAGAAGTCCAGTAGTCCAGTCCATTTCAATTTGAACCTCTCCATCACACACGCAAGATAAATTGTGCATATCGTGACACATCATGCTTGTTAGTACTTGTACTAGTTTATAAGTAGCACTAGCAGGCACTTAACTAGGCTACTGTGTGTCCAATAAACCTAGCGTGAGGCCAACGAGAAGTGAGGGTTTCACGTACGACGCGTTTATACCAGTTGTTAACTACCATCAAAAACCAAACCCCAGTACCACACCCGTCCTACCAAAGGGTTTCAGTCAGTACCTACAGACTATTCCGAGCCCTAGCACTACCTTCGTCCTCTCTCTGGATGTCCGCCTGGATCTTGGCGTAGAGGGCCTCCAAGGTTTTGCTGTTGTGGTCGTCGAACCTCCGAGCCGCGCGCTCTTCTGCTCGCCCGCTGCGGAACACAAAGCCGCCATCTTGCGTCTTCTCCATCCACTGAAAAAAAACAAAAAAACAGCCAATAAATAAATCTGTAATTAGAACCTTTTCTAAACTCCAAGGACAGAGGCCAAGGTTTAGATAAGCTAAGATAGTATTTTATTAATCCCAGAAAGGAAGGGTTGGATACATAAATAACCATTATTAAAAGTTAAAAGACAAGACCTAAAAACTAGTGTTTCAGGTGAACAAGCTTCTATAGCTATCTGACAGAATGTGCCTAATTAATCCAAGGAAATTGTGTTTTTTTTAACAGAAAGAACAAGATTTAATTGCATTTAATGCATCGCTAACTAGTGTTTCGGGTGTGCTAGCTTCTGTCGCTATCTGACGGAAGTTGACGGACCGGGCGGTAGCATGGACCCACCAGGACGGGATAGCTCCTGAGTATGAGAAGGTCTACACAGCCGACGGCCCCCCCGGTGCTGTACAGAGAGGACAGGGGCAGCACGAAGGGGCGGGGGTCGTGGTGGAAGCCCAGCTTAGCGTCCCAACGGGCCCGTCTGCAGCTGTTGGCCCCGATCTGGAGGAAAACACATCATCATCATCATCATCTTCGGTCCCACTCAAGGAGGAAGAACTCACACTCCACGTCAACTAGATTACGACCAAAAATACACTGGTCACTACCGGTCGAGATTACTGATGATGTGAATTTAGATCACAGCGTACATGTTTATCAATCCGCCCCGACGAATAACATCAGCACCCGACAAAAACAAATGACCGAAAGTGTTGATGTCTTAAGGCCCAATCCCATTTCTACCCCTTCCCCCTTCCCCTTACCCCTTCAAAACAAGGGGGAGGGGTAAGGGGAAGGGGTAAGGGGTAGAAATGGGATTGGGCCTACGTAATAGGGTGCGCATTCACTCCGTCTACGACCTGCACTTACTAGTGACTTGTTTAATGATTTGTATTTGAACTCCCTTTGGATGAAGGCGTTAAAGACAGGTCACCATCCGTCAGTCCAACATGCTAACCTCTACACTACCCCTCCTCCCCACCCTTCCTCCACGGGGTACCTTCAACATGAGGCCCTCGGGGGCTTCCAGAGGGGAGCAGCCGTCTTGGGACCCCACCAGCTCAGCGCCATACACCACCAGCTTCCCTCCGGGCTCCAGGCGCCCGCGCTGCAGCATAGCCGCCAGCGGGGCGTCCAGCTGGGCTTTGATGGCGTACCAGCCGTCCGTCAGCCACACCACGCCCGGGGGAGGGGCGTGGGACTCCGTCTTGGGGATCTGCTGGTCGGCTGGTCCGTTGGGGGCACGGGGGTCTGGTCCCGGGCGGACCACCCCGCAGACACACAGGACCAGGGTCTTAGCGGCCACGTCGTCCCCGCTCCGTGATCCTCCTCAAGGCCGGGCGCCGGCTGTGGTCCACCTCCACGTCGTAAGACTGGGACACCACAGCGTGGGGGGTTTACGACCACTCTGAGGCTCTTGGGTAAGCTACTGGGACAATGGTTCAATGTTCATTGGGAGGTCTCAACCAACACTCGTATATTACACACATTCAAATCAGGGCTTAAAAGCTTTTATTATAAAAAATAAGATGTTTCTTCCTTCTTATACTTTTTCTAAATAACATATGCTTATGTTTTTTTTTAAATATGCTGATGTATTAAGAGGTTCATACAAATCCTAATAAAAAAATGAACAAACGAAAGCTAAAAAGACACAGGTGCGCACCGCAGAGTAGCGTACCGGTATTTGAGCTGGAGGAGAATCTGCTCTGGGTTCAGCCAGAGGCTAGCCATGGTCGAAGGGAAGGATCTCTCCATGGAGGCTAGCTTCCAGACCACCCAGCGGTAGTGGTTGTACGCCCACTCCTGGCTCAGCAGCTTCACGTCCACTCCTGGGCTGTCACACAGAGCTCTGGGGACCCAACACAACAGACACAGCGTTGGGGGGAAGGATTGTCTTCTATTGTTTTGGTTCTCCAACATCTTGGACCTGTGACTGTTAATATCCTCCTCTTCCCCACACATTGTTTTAAACCTCATCTAAAGCATCATACTGGTTAGATAGATAGTAGTTTGCATGTGGGTACGAATCATTAAGTTGTCGGTTTCAGTTTTTCCTGTGTTATGCTACCTGCAATGTTTATTTCACGTTTATTCGCAATTCAACATTGTGTCATCAACCATCCAGTGTTAGGGGTCAAGCGGGGTGCGTTACCGTGTAGAACTCTTCTTGCCGGGTACAGTCATCCCGGGGAACCAGCCAGCCTCCGTCCGGCAGCTGGACCGCCCCGCCCCCCCAAAAGCCCTTTTCCGCGAGCGCCCCCCCCTGAAGAACCGCCGGAAGGGAGCGCGGAACGACTCGTCATTCCCCGCCGTCACGTGCCACCCCGCAGGTGTTATTAGACCCATGTTGGTAAAGGCTGGGGCTAAGAGAACAGATGGATGCAGGCATCAACACGCGGTGAAGGGGTTGGACCATTGCAAAGGTAATGGATTTGAACCCTCACGAGTCTGCACTGAAGTCTACCGCGTAAGGTGATACCAGAGTTAGAGGCCTTCTGTTCCTGATTGACTGAATCTTAATTCATGTAAATCGCTTTGGAAGAAGCGGCTAAAATGACTAAATAGTATATATAATAATAGTATTATATATATATATAATCATATAATATAATATACAAATCCTCATGAAGAATGATATAAATAGTTTCTGGCACATCATATTACTTCCATACGTATAAAAATGAATAAACAAATACATGAAATAAGAAACTATAAAATATACTTTTATGTCTTATAGTTGCCATTTTGTTAATGACTAATTCTTTATTATTCATCATTTTATTAAGATCAACATGCATCAAAGCATGTTGACCTGGTCGGTAGTGGAGGCAAAAATTGTACCGGGGCGAAAATTGTACCGCCTACGTAATCTGCATTCGAATCATAACGTCGTCGTTCTGACGCGATTGTCCGTTGTCCGAGCAGGTTTCAAAAAACATTCGCACTCATATTGCCAAGACAAATAACATAATACAGATCACACTTGTTTTTACTTTATATTTCTAGTTGTATTGAATTTAGGGCTAGTAAACTATGTTTAACGTCAAATCAATAGTTCTAGCTAGCTTGTGTTAACGCACTAGTTTTACTCAGCTAATGCGATAACCCTTAAATACCATACAAATATAAATAACTGTTATATATTATATTTTTTAAAATAAGTGTCATCTGTTAATGTATTTCGTCTTGGTGACGGCTACAACGTCATCGTTCTGACGCGATGGCTCCGTTGCGCAGGCAACGTTGACGGCGATGGTCCGTTGCGCAGGCAAGTTCGACGCGAATGGTCCTTGCCAGGGCAACGGACGTTGAACCGATGGTCGTTGCAGGCAAACGAGACGTTCGAGCCTGATCGTCCGTTGCAGGCAGGCTTGGGATTTTCCAACGTAGGCGGTACAATTTTCGCCCCGGTAGGCAGTTTTTGGTGCGACGCGCCGGCGGTACTCCTGGGGGGAGTGGGCGCCGGAGGGAGTCGCGGGGACGGCGGTCGGAGGCGGGATCTGGCCCGGTGCGCCCGAGGTCTTGGCGCAGAAACAGGCTCCGGCAGGGGAGCTGGACGGACGGTCTGGCGGGCTTCTTCTTCGCTGAGCCTCATGTCTGGAGGTGCCCGCGCAGACGGAGGTCCTGAAGGGACACCAGGTTCTGCTCACATCTGGGAATAACAAGGATTCTTTTTATTTATTCATAAAGTCATTTTGGCATCTCAAGGCGCCCCGTTAACAGAAGCGGCAAGTAGAGCTATAATCATAAAACGCTAGCTTCTAACTAAAACCAACTAAACTAGCTAATAAACCTGCTTTTACAATCCTTCTTATTTAAGGTCTTAAGACGCACCTATCAAGTAGGCAGATACATTGGAGATGCTGGTTTATACACTATTGATTATTGACAGTATAATTCCGATGTATTTAGTTATAGGTTTAAAAAAGGTCTCAATAAGGTAATATATATGAGGCCAGACTGCCTATTGATTTGTAGCGAGGAGCTAGAAGCTAGAACCACTTGTGGTGTGCCGTGATGAGGATACGACCTTAAGATGGGCCTCAGGGGCCAGAGCCAATGATGTAGAGATATTATTTTGCTATGGGGGACACTTGTCAAACATCAAATCCAAAAGGTTATAGAGTATGCCGCTCAGCGTTAGCCCAGGTTTCTGTTTGCCGGGTCACAAGGCCATGGCCGGCATTAACTGCCCTGGGACCCCATCTGCTCGCTGTGCATGAAAAGTGCTCCTCTTCTTCTCCGTGGGTCGCTCCGTTACCGTCGCAGTGCTTTTGGTCGTTAGGGTAGCCGGTCGGACGTACAGGCTGGTTTCAGCCGCTGTCGGTGAAGAAGGAGGGCGAGGAGGAGGAAGAGGTGTGGGGGGGTGTAGGGGTTTCTTGAAGGGAGGGATGAACACAGCAGGGGTCCTGGTCCTGGTCGTGCCTTTGGGGTCCGGGTTGGTCTGGGGGGTGTCGGTTCTCCTCCTCTTTAGGAACGGGGGGAAGAACACTGGAGTTCTGGAGCCCGAGGCCAGGTGGTGAGGGGGGGTAGCGGGCATGGACGCCGGGTCGATGGGGGGCTTCTGATTGGGCGTGGACCACAGCTCTTCATC
>OLKM01003128.1:0-25123 GCA_900291075.1 Melanogrammus aeglefinus | reverse complement strand
CTCTGTCCACTGCAGCATACCACCGCCCCGAAGCCCTGGCCTGCAAAGAAATGCAGTTGGAGCAAAGACTGTTTTTAGACCAAGCAGTGAAAAGCCGGAACTTCATCAAGAGCCGTACCACTCCCAATCATGATTAGTTTGGCGTGCTCTGTGGAGAGATGGGCAGCGCTTCAACAAGCACCTGTGTTACACACGTGATAGTGCGGTCTGCTATCCAGCGGGCGAGGTGCGCTGTGCAGTGGTCTGCGCGAGCTTGGAGAAGAAGTGCGCTGCTGTTCGCGCGCAACTACAAAGTTTTGATGACGCCGCACGCTGAGCTGCAATTGATCAGAGTGGCGCCTAAATCAGCTGTGGCGGTTCACAGCCTCCTCCAGGCCCACTGCAGTAGGATCGAGAATCAGCGTACCTCAGCAGACTCAGGCCCCGTCCGCCAGATACAGACCGGCGGGTCCTGGGTAGCGGTGGCAACAATAGCAAGACAACTGTTGGATCTCTCTTTCACTGTCCCATTGAAGCCGGTTTCTTGCACCATCTTGCTGATTAGTGGTCGCGCATGTAGCTCTCGAGGTACCCAGAACGTTGACAACTCTGTAACGAGATGCTATTCGCATTCCAACGATGTACCTGCTTGAGAGCTGTGGTTCTCTGCCATTATGGCCGTGACACCCAACTACTGAAACTGCTCCTGACAAGTTGGAGCCAGATCTTGGATCGTCGACTCTGCAGTCGCATGAGTCAGACATTGAGTATCTGGCACCACTGCAAGATCAGCCTTGACATAAGATGCGATGGCTGCTTAAAACGTCTACATCAGATGAGTAATCGTTTTTTAAGACATACATGGGATAAAACATAGTATAGCCTAATTACAAAGTAGTGGATATTGCCTAAATATTACTGAATATTGAGTTCCCTGCATAGGTCCTACTTCATATTAAAGTCTCAGTCATTCTAGCCCTACCTGAATGTTGACTTTTTCCACATAACAATACATTGCATGTTAAGATGTCCCAATAACAAAAGTCATTGTAGGACTAGTATGTGCTGAATACACAAGTGATCTTCCTACTTCCATATGATCAGTCCTCCTTTACATTATTTTCAAACATCAAATGATTAAAAACATTTTTGGTTTCAATTACCCCTGTGAAGAACCTTGAGGAATACAATTGGTGATTTACAGGCCTAGGGCCTAGGCCTACGACAAGTGAACTTCCTGCATATTTACATATTAAAGCTCAATCTTAGATCTAAATGTGGAATTTTCACATTTCAAAATATTACTTTAATGCCATGTTGATGATTTCCCTGTGAATATGCTGAGAATACATATGAGAATATTATTGTGTAATACACAAATAGCCTCCTGTATACTCCATATTACAGTTGAGTCCTAGGCCTAAATGTTCATTTTGTTTCACATCAAAATCATTTAATTAAAAATGCTCGTGTTATGATTTTTTGGCCTTTTTGCATAATTCAAATCAGTCGCTAAAGGTTTACATTTTCCACATTAAAATGGCAGTGGTCTGCAAGATGCCATAATTTGCTTCGGACTCATCGTTTATTGCGGTCAAAGGTGGGTTCCATGGACATTGTAGGAGATTGTCAAAGTGAGACCCTGAGCTGGAAGAAGCTTGGTGAACCCCTGCTTTAGATGGTTCCCGACAGGGACTAGCATATATTTCCATCCAACAGCCTTTACACAGTTCACAGTAGAAACAGCATGCAGTTCCTCCAATAGTATGTAGTTCATGTTCGGAGAATAGCAGCTAGTTCCTCTAACAAGCATATAGGTGTTCACGGTAGAGACCACTATTGGCGCATTTCCACTAGCATGGCTCGGCTCGATACGGCTCGGTACGGCTCGGCTCGGTTGAGTTTCCATTTACAACTGGTGCCTCCTCGCACGTGGGCGGGGTCGTCATAACACGGCTTGCGCGAAACGCGCTGTGACGTCATTTACACGGCGCCGAGCAACGTACAAATCCGGAAGACCAGAACAACAACAACAACAACATCAGAGGAGGACAGCATGGAGGCGATCGTGTTGCTGCTCACCCTGTGGCTTTTTTTCGCAAAGAAGGCAAGAAGAAGAGAGCCAGAGAAGGATCTCGGGCCGCGCGAGACAAAACACTATTGAAAAGTTGCCGCGGTTATGACGCTTCCAGTGACGACACTCATCGGCCAATCAGTGGAAAGCAGTCGGCTGACGTCACGTCTTTTAGTAACGCTTCGACTCGCTTGGAACCAGAGCTGCGGTGATACCAAAATGTACCCGTTGCAGTACTGCGTGCGTGCTAGTGGAATCACGCAAATAGCGCGCCGAGCCGAGCCGTACCGAGCCCGAGCCGCGTGCTAGTGGAAATGCGCCATATGTAGTTCTCTCACAGCATACACGTGGTTCAAGGTAGGTGGAATGACCCGCCGTCCTCCTCAGTCAAGTACAAACCCCAATAAAATTGTTTCTTCAGTTATGATATCCAGTAGCTAGTTCGACTCCTCTTAGACCGGTGCAATTTCTGAGATGCTGGTTAACAAGTTATTAAAGTTTGAATATCAAGGGGTTTGGCGCTATACACTGGTGCAGGACGGACATTGAAGTTCGAGTAGTAGCAGACCCACCAGAGTCGCCGGGGCAGCGCCGGCGGCGTTGCTCTGCACCACACAGCTTCCAGACCGGGTGACGTTTCGTCGGGGGACAGCCCTCCCTGGCTTCTCCTGGGCCTGCTCCAAGGGCCCGTCTGTTAGCGCTCCTGCAGCCCCAGCCTTGCCTCTTCTCCAGGACAGAGCGCCGATAGCTCTGCAGGACCTTCAGCTGCTGATCATTCAAACGCCGCCTGACACGACACGAGAGGTGAGGAGAGGATAAGGTAGAAGGAGAGGAGAGAGCATCAGGGGGTGACATGTGCTATCGTAAATTAATACACAGGAAGTGTATCTCCAAGAGCTGTATTCAATTCATGTTGTCACCTACCGTGGTGAGTGGGTCGTGTGGTCTGCGTGTGCCGTGCGCGTGTGCGTGCGCCTACCTCCAGGGTAAGCAGCGGGTTGTTCTCTCAAACGCCTTCATAGAGGCTCCTCTCCGGTCTCTCAACTTCCTCCACGTCCTTCTGGCCTCAGAGTCCTCCTCCTAGCGGGCCGCTTCGTTGTATACCTGTAAGAACCCGCACCGGTCAGAACGTTACCCCCTACTGAACCCCCATGACCACCACAGGAGAAAACCAACCAGGACACCGGGGAAACCAATAATAACAATAGTCCCATACAATCCCCAAGAAGTCCAGTAGTCCAGTCCATTTCAATTTGAACCTCTCCATCACACACGCAAGATAAATTGTGCATATCGTGACACATCATGCTTGTTAGTACTTGTACTAGTTTATAAGTAGCACTAGCAGGCACTTAACTAGGCTACTGTGTGTCCAATAAACCTAGCGTGAGGCCAACGAGAAGTGAGGGTTTCACGTACGACGCGTTTATACCAGTTGTTAACTACCATCAAAAACCAAACCCCAGTACCACACCCGTCCTACCAAAGGGTTTCAGTCAGTACCTACAGACTATTCCGAGCCCTAGCACTACCTTCGTCCTCTCTCTGGATGTCCGCCTGGATCTTGGCGTAGAGGGCCTCCAAGGTTTTGCTGTTGTGGTCGTCGAACCTCCGAGCCGCGCGCTCTTCTGCTCGCCCGCGCCGGAACACAAAGCCGCCATCTTTGCGTGTCTTCTTCCTATAAGACATTTGTGAGAACACATTGACGAGTTAAGCCTAAGATTTACGCATCTTGCGTCTTCTCCATCCACTGAAAAAAAAAAAAAAACAGCCAATAAATAAATCTGTAATTAGAACCTTTTTCTAAACTCCAAGGACAGAGGCCAAGGTTTTAGATAAGCTAAGATAGTATTTTATTAATCCCAGAAAGGAAGGGTTGGATACATAAATAACCATTATTAAAAGTTAAAAGACAAGACCTAAAAACTAGTGTTTCAGGTGAACAAGCTTCTATAGCTATCTGACAGAAGATGTGCCTAATTAATCCAAGGAAATTGTGTTTTTTTTAACAGAAAGAACAAGATATTTAATATGCATTTAATGCCATCGCTAACTAGTGTTTCTGGGTGTGCTAGCTTCTGTCGCTATCTGACGGAAGTTGACGGGACCGGGGCGGTAGCATGGACCCACCAGGACGGGATAGCTCCTGAGTATGAGAAGGTCTACACAGCCGACGGCCCCCCCGGTGCTGTACAGAGAGGACAGGGGCAGCACGAAGGGGCGGGGGTCGTGGTGGAAGCCCAGCTTAGCGTCCCAACGGGCCCGTCTGCAGCTGTTGGCCCCGATCTGGAGGAAAACACATCATCATCATCATCATCTTCGGTCCCACTCAAGGAGGAAGAACTCACACTCCACGTCAACTAGATTACGACCAAAAATACACTGGTCACTACCGGTCGAGATTACTGATGATGTGAATTTTAGATCACAGCGTACATGTTTATCAATCCGCCCCGACGAATAACATCAGCACCCGACAAAAACAAATGACCGAAAGTGTTGATGTCTTAAGGCCCAATCCCATTTCTACCCCTTCCCCCTTCCCCTTACCCCTTCAAAACAAGGGGGAGGGGTAAGGGGAAGGGGTAAGGGGTAGAAATGGGATTGGGCCTACGTAATAGGGTGCGCATTCACTCCGTCTACGACCTGCACTTACTAGTGACTTGTTTAATGATTTGTATTTGAACTCCCTTTGGATGAAGGCGTTAAAGACAGGTCACCATCCGTCAGTCCAACATGCTAACCTCTACACTACCCCTCCTCCCCACCCTTCCTCCACGGGGTACCTTCAACATGAGGCCCTCGGGGGCTTCCAGAGGGGAGCAGCCGTCTTGGGACCCCACCAGCTCAGCGCCATACACCACCAGCTTCCCTCCGGGCTCCAGGCGCCCGCGCTGCAGCATAGCCGCCAGCGGGGCGTCCAGCTGGGCTTTGATGGCGTACCAGCCGTCCGTCAGCCACACCACGCCCGGGGGAGGGGCGTGGGACTCCAGTCTTGGGGATCTGCTGGTCGGCTGGTCCGTTGGGGGCACGGGGGTCTGGTCCCGGGCGGACCACCCCGCAGACACACAGGACCAGGGTCTTAGCGGCCACGTCGTCCCGCTCCGTGATCCTCCTCAAGGCCGGGCGCCGGCTGTGGTCCACCTCCACGTCGTAGCTGGGACACACAGCGTGGGGGTTAGACCACTGAGGCTTCTGGGTAAGCTACTGGGACAATGGTTCAATGTTCATTGGAGGTCTCAACCAACACTCGTATATACACACATTCAAATCAGGGCTTAAAAGCTTTTATTATAAAAAATAAGATGTTTCTTCCTTCTTATACTTTTTCTAAATAACATATGCTTATGTTTTTTTTTAAATATGCTGATGTATTAAGAGGTTCATACAAATCCTAATAAAAAAATGAACAAACGAAAGCTAAAAAGACACAGGTGCGCACCGCAGAGTAGCGTACCGGTATTTGAGCTGGAGGAGAATCTGCTCTGGGTTCAGCCAGAGGCTAGCCATGGTCAAAGGGAAGGATCTCTCCATGGAGGCTAGCTTCCAGACCACCCAGCGGTAGTGGTTGTACGCCCACTCCTGGCTCAGCAGCTTCACGTCCACTCCTGGGCTGTCACACAGAGCTCTGGGGACCCAACACAACAGACACAGCGTTGGGGGGAAGGATTGTCTTCTATTGTTTTGGTTCTCCAACATCTTGGACCTGTGACTGTTAATATCCTCCTCTTCCCCACACATTGTTTTAAACCTCATCTAAAGCATCATACTGGTTAGATAGATAGTAGTTTGCATGTGGGTACGAATCATTAAGTTGTCGGTTTCAGTTTCTGTGTATATGCTACCTGCAATGTTTATTTCACCTATTCGCAATTCAAAATTGTGTCATCAACCATCCAGGTGTTAGGGGGTCAAGCAGGGGTGCGTTACCTGTAGAACTCCTCCTTGCCCAGGGTCCAGTCATCCCGGGGAACCAGCCAGCCTCCGTCCGCCAGCTGGACCCCCCCCAGCTCCCCGAGCGCCCCCCCCCTGAAGAACCGCCGGAAGGGGAGCCGGAACGACTCGGCATTCCCCGCCGTCACCGTCCACACCGGCAGGTGGACCCCATGTTGGTACAGCTGGCAGAGAACAGATGGATGCAGGCATCAACAAGCGAGTGAGGGGTTGGACCATTGCTAAAGGTCATGGGTTTGAACCTCACGAGTCTGCACTGAAGTCTACCCGTAGGGATACCAAGAGTTAGAGGCCCTTCCTGTTCCTGATTGACATGAATCTCTAATTCACTGTAAATCGCTTTGGAAGAAGCGGCTAAAATGACTAAATAGTATATATAATAATAGTATTATATATATATATAATCATATAATATAATATACAAATCCTCATGAAGAATGATATAAATAGTTTCTGGCACATCATATTACTTCCATACGTATAAAAATGAATAAACAAATACATGAAATAAGAAACTATAAAATATACTTTTATGTCTTATAGTTGCCATTTTGTTAATGACTAATTCTTTATTATTAATCATTATTAAGATCAACATGCCATCAAAGCATGTTGACCCCTGGTCCCGGTAGTGGAGCCAAAAATTGTACCGGGGGCGAAAATTGTACCGCCTACGTAATCTGCATTCGAATCATAACGTCGTCGTTCGACGCGATTGTCCGTTGTCAGGCAGGTTTCAAAAAACATTCGCACTCATATTGCCAAAGACAAAATAACATAATACAGATAACACTTGTTTTTACTTTATATTTCTATTGTATTGAATTTAGCTAGTAAACTGAGTGTTTAAAGTCAAATCATAGTCTAGCTAGCTTGTGTTAACGCACTCAGTTTACTAGCTAAATGCGATTAAACCATTAAATACCATACAAATATAAAATAATTGTTATATATTATATTTTTAAAATAAGTGTCATCTGTTTAATGTTATTTCGTCTTGTGACGCTAAAACGTCATCGCTCGACGCGATGGTCCGTTGCCAGGCAACGTTCGACGCGATGGTCCGTTGCCAGGCAACGTTCGACGCGATGGTCCGTTGCCAGGCAACGTTCGACGCGATGGTCCGTTGCCAGGCAACGGACGTTCGACCCGATGGTCCGTTGCCGGGCAACGGACGTTCGACCCGATGGTCCGTTGCCAGGCAACGGACGTTCGACCCGATCGTCCGTTGCCAGGCAGGCTTGGGATTTTCCAACGTAGGCGGTACAATTTTCGCCCCCGGTACAGTTTTGGTGCGACAGCGCCGCGGTACCTCCTGGGGGGAGTGGCGGCCGGGAGGGAGTCCGCGGACGGCGGTCCGGAGCGGGATCCTGGCCCCGCCCGAGGTCTTGGCCAGAAACAGGCTCCCAGGGAGCGGACGGACGGTCTGGCGCTTCTTCTTCCTGAGCCTCATGTCCTGGAGGTCCCGCGCCAGACGGAGGTCCTGAAGGCACACCAGGTCCTGCTCCACATCTGGGAATAACAAGGATTCGTTTTTATTTATTCATAAAGTACATTTTGGCAATCTCAAGGCGCCCCGTACAGAAAGCGCAAGTAGAGCTAAATCAATAAAACGCTACTTCTAACTAAAACCAACTAAACTAACTAAAACCTGCTTACAATCCCTTCTTATTTAAGGTCTTAAGACCACCTATCAAGTAGGCAGATACATTGGAGATGCTGGTTTATACACTATTGATTATTGACAGTATAATTCCGATGTATTTAGTTATAGGTTTAAAAAAGGTCTCAATAAGGTAATATATATGAGGCCAGACTGCCTATTGATTTGTAGCGAGGAGCTAGAAGCTAGAACCACTTGTGGTGTGCCGTGATGAGGATACGACCTTAAGATGGGCCTCAGGGGCCAGAGCCAATGATGTAGAGATATTATTTTGCTATGGGGGACACTTGTCAAACATCAAATCCAAAAGGTTAATAGAGTATCCGCTCAGGTTACCCAGGTTTCTAGTTGCCGGGTCACAGGCCATGGCCGCAGACTCCCCTGGGACCCCATCTGCCTCGCTGTCATGACAACTGCTCCCTCTTCCTTCTCCGTGGGTCTCCGTTACCGTCGCAGTGCTTTTGGTCGTTAGGGTAGCCGGTCGGACGTACAGGCTGGTTTCAGCCGCTGTCGGTGAAGAAGGAGGGCGAGGAGGAGGAAGAGGTGTGGGGGGGTGTAGGGGTTTCTTGAAGGGAGGGATGAACACAGCAGGGGTCCTGGTCCTGGTCGTGCCTTTGGGGTCCGGGTTGGTCTGGGGGGTGTCGGTTCTCCTCCTCTTTAGGAACGGGGGGAAGAACACTGGAGTTCTGGAGCCCGAGGCCAGGTGGTGAGGGGGGGTAGCGGGCATGGACGCCGGGTCGATGGGGGGCTTCTGATTGGCGTGGACCACAAAGCTCTTCCCATCCCTGACAGCGGGGAGGAAACACACACAGGCACACATGCTTAATTATTGTTAGTAGTACGGCCCTGGCACTTAAAAATAGTACTTGGCATCATGTTGATTCCTAACCTAGCTATCTTTGCTATAAACATCATATGGGTTAACCTAACAGTTGTAAGAGCTTGGCACTTGTTCATATGTCATTTCTCCTTCTTCTGACAAATGTACTTAGTGTAAGTCACTTTGGATAAAAGCGTCTAATGTATTAGTAGCGCCCATTTTTTTACAGCAGATGTATAACACTTCTAAGAGTTTTCTAAATACCACACACACACACACAAACCCTTTCTGGATAGATGACGCATACGTCCAAGCGATAGCTGTAATAAAGGAGCGACCCAGTCCGTTGCCATTCATTAAGACGTACCTGTGTGGCCCGGTGATGTGTGGCTCCAGGGAGACCTTGTACTTGAAAACCCTCCTGTCGTTAAGAAAACCTTTATCGGGTCAAAAACAAATCAGGGTAGGGACATCAGTAAGTAAGTATAGGCTGGATGTCCTGTAGAGGTCGAACATGCATGCCAGTTTAAAAAATAAAAGTCTTCCCCGGTGTTTCAAATCTAGGGCTCCACACAAAACGAAAAAAAAATAAAGAGCCCTGAATTTGACTGAGAATGCGAATGTTTTCATCTTTGTAATATTGGAGCAATACAAATATTTCTTACATCTATGCCACCAATCTTGATCAATGAAATGTTTGTTTAATTAGGCCTACATTTTAGTCCAAAGTAATAAGACAAAAAGACGAGCTGGGCAAGTGGGTCAACCAGTTGCCAAGGGCAACTGTTGCCGTGGTGCCCTAGAGCCAACCATCCGGGTGCTAAACCCTAGATTGATTACATTGCCATCGGGACCTTGGATGTTAGTGTGTTACTTTACCAGGGGGACCTGGGATCATAGTGTGTTACTTAACTACTGGAACCTGTGATCATAGTGTGTTACTGTAGCATGGGGACCTGGATCAGTGTGTGTTACTGTAGCATGGGGACCTGGATCAGTGTGTGTTACTGTAGCATGGGGACCTGGATCAGTGTGTGTTACTGTATGGGGACCTGGATCAGTGTGTGTTACTGTATGGGGACCTGGATCTGTACGTGTTACTGTAGCATGGGGACCTGGATCAGTGTGTGTGTTACTGTATGGGGACCTGGATCAGTGTGTGTTACTGTATTTAGACCTGGGATCAGTGTGTGTTACTGTATGGGGACCTGGATCAGTGTGTGTTACTGTATGGGGACCTGGATCAGTGTGTGTTACTGTATGGGGACTTGGATCAGTGTGTGTTACTGTATGGGGACCTGGGATCAGTGTGTGTTACTGTATGGGGACCTGGGATCAGTGTGTGCTACTGTATGGGGACCTGGATCAGTGTGTGTTACTGTACGGGGACCTGGATCATTGTGTGTGTTACTGTATGGGGACCTGGATCAGTGTGTTACTGTATGGGGACCTGGATCAGTGTGTGTTACTGTATGGGGACCTGGATCAGTGTGTGTTACTGTATGGAGACCTGGGATCAGTGTGTGTTACTGTATGGGGACCTGGATCAGTGTGTGTTACTGTATGGAGACCTGGGATCAGTGTGTGTTACTGTATTTAGACCTAGGATCAGTGTGTGTTGCTTTACCGTGGGGGGAGCATTTAGCAGGCAGCAGGGTCCTTGCCCTATCTCCATTCACAGCACGATCAAACTGTTCCAATAACCGCCTCTTTAGCGGAGGTTGGTCTGGAAGGTGAAGAGATGTAGCGTATTAAACAATAATTTAGTAATAGGAAGAAAGGAAATGCAAGAAAAAGCTTTGTTAGTCACCTAAAAAGCAATAAATGCAATACGTTTTCAAATATTAACAGTGTTCCCCTATATATACCTAGCAGTGGCGGTACGCCGCTCCTGAAATAGGACCACCGCTCATGAATTTCTTTTTTTTTTTAATTTTGAAATAATGTAACATTCCGTGCGCTACGGACGCTGGATATGCACTTCATATCCAGGTCAATTCCCATACTTGTAAGTAAAGCATATAAAAAGGAGAGGTGAGTAAAGCATATACAAGGAGATTGTCTTATCAATTAAATTGTCTTATCAATTAAAAAAAACTAATTTTATATTATCGTGCGCTACCGACGCTTCATATCCAGGTCAATTCACACACCTGTGAGTAAAGCATATAAACGGAGAGGAACTTCCGTAAAGTTGGAAATAAATTGGCAGATTCTGAGTTTGCGGTTCAATAGATCATCAGTGAAACATCGTTGCGACACAATTGACACCTATAGTTAAATGCAGTAACCTAGAGAACCAGCTACAATATTGTTTTCATCCAAACGAGCCGTCTTTAGGCGAACGGTGAAATGCATTGACTTCTATGAGCGGTCGGCTTTCAGCCGCGGGTTTAGGGACCGTCTGAAAAGTGCAAAAATACCACAATATAGGTATGGCCTCTTTATGGTCTGACTAAAACCTTTAGTTTTGAAAAATATATCTCTTCTTATTTTTGAGGATTTTTTATTTAGCCACATTTTCAATTGTGTCGTCATTATTGACTCTAGAGCCCCAAAACTCGTTCCATAGAGGCATGGCCTCTTTACGGTCCTACTTAAATTTTCAGTTTTGAAAAATATATCTCTTCTTATTTTTGAGGATTTTTTTTTTTTTTTTATACAGGAACAATTTCAATAGCGTTGCCATGATAGTGGAAAAAGAAACATTTCACCTCCACTGCTGCAACTCCATCCTAGGGGAAACAATATTATTAGGTAATTGAGTTACATCGTCACTCACCAGTCAAATCTGCATCATCTATGGATCTCTTCCCTGTTGCGTTGAGCGTTTCTCCCGCTCTATTGACCGGACCATATGATTGGACCGTCATCTTCTCTGACACCATTGGAGCACTCCCTACAGCCAGTATCCGACCTTCCACTGAAGCACTCGTATCAGCACTCTGAGCATCACCTTCCAGATCTTCACACGTAGAAGTGAAAGCATTTCTTTCTCTGGGAGTAATTTGCTTCTCAGTTCTCATATCTAGCTCATCTTTATCTTCCAAGTGAGAGTTAGCACCAGACATAGAACAAACACTCTCTTCTTTTACATTCAAACGGTTCTTCGCCTTTAAAAGATTGTCCTCAGAGACCTCGACTGTTGCGCCCTTTGCAGTGGTGAAGCTGAACTTCATTCCTGCAAGATTCCTTGGACATTCTCTGGATTTTTCCTCCGTTGACTTCGAGGGGGCAACAGTCTCGGCGTCGCAACTTAAGTCGTCAAAGACTGATTTAGCCTTCTGCAGGGCCTCGGACAACACCTGTACGGGTTTACCTGTGGCTGTGTGAAAACCATTGCCAGGTCTTGGAGCTTTGGTCGGCCAATTGGAATGGGCGGAGGCCTCCATAGGAGCATCGCAATCGCTCATCATTGCTTTTACCTTTTGGAGTGCGGCAGCAGAAACGGCCACTCCTTTATCACCGGCGGTCTGAAATCCACCTGGGATAGGATTCGGAGATTGGCCCTGATGGTCTGCTGATGGAGGTGGAGCTTTGGTCAGTCCATTGGAACGGGCGGGGGCCTCCATAGGGGCATCGCAATCGCTCATCATTGCGATCGCCTTTTGCAGAGTGGCAGCTGAAATGGCCACTCCTTTACCACTGGTGGACTGAAATCCACCCCTTGGTTTCAGTGGAATCAGATTCGGAGATTGGCCCTGATGGTATCCTGTTAGAGCAGCTTGTTGTTTTTCTTTGTCGGTTGAATTCTCGTTCAGCAGAGACCTGGCTTTGGTCAGGGCCTTGTCAGACACTGACACCATGTCCCCACTGGCCATAGAGAAACCCCTAGCACTACCCGACTCACTAACCACACTAGGGCCAACATTTTCTGAAGAGGAAGGGCAAGGACACTTTGCGGTCAAAGCGGACAGTCTTATAGAACCCGGCTTAAAACAATCCTCTTTTGGAGATGGAGCGGGAAGGGAGCGTGCTGTTGAAGCATCAATGTTTAGTTTTACTTCTACCAAATCACATTCATTCAGAAGAATTTTGTCTTTTGCCAGTGCTTCACCATTCACAGAAACCTTCTCCCCACTCGCTTTGGAGAAACCACCATGACAGTAAGATCCAACAACCAGCGTGGCAGAGGCTGAGGACAACGACCCCAACTGCTCCTTCAGAGGTGCTCTCCTGGGGATAGAAACAACATCATTCCCCATTGGTTTCTTGAAACCACCGTTACACGTTTGGTTGTCATCATCGCTCTTTGTTGCCATGGATGCAGAAGACACGACACTAGCGCTTGCTATTTCACCGTACCTCTGCTCAGGTTCTGTGAAAGTTTCCTTTTTAAGGCTGCAGTCGCTTTCCTTTTCGTTCACAATAACGGTGTTACACTTCCGATGTTGAGGTGGAGCATCATCCTGGTTTTCTATAGCATCCAAATCTTTGAAGAAACTGCTTGCTGATTTGAATGCTCGTGCTGATATGGTAATCCCTCTCCCACTGGCCTTCGAGAAACCTCCCTTCAGTTCACTAACTTTAGTCATATGAAATTGACTATTCTCAAATCCGGGTTTTTCAGCTGTAGGTTTATCACTTGAGAGGCTTGGACAAAAGAGCGATTCTGTCACAGTGATGGAGACCTTTTCACTGCTGTTTACGGTGTTCGAAATCGGGCTATCAAGATGGAGATTGTTGCTAGTTCCCACAACAGAAGCACTCTTGTGCGAGTTACGGTTAGGTATCTGTTGGTGAGTGGAAGCAGTGCCACTGTTTACCGATACATGACAGGAGCCATCAGCAGTGTCTATGAATGGTAAATAACTGTCCTCCAGGTCTGAAAACAAAGCTTTGACTTTGCTCAAACACTTCTTTGAAACACTGAAGGACTTACCAACAGCAGAGGATATTTCCTCCTGATGATTGGGTAATTCAGTGTAACTAGTGGTATTATTTTCATGCCCATTTGACACATCGACGGCTTTGAGAGTGGCTTTTCGTTTGCTGGTGTTTACATTGATGGGGGGGGACGTTTCATTCTTTTTCAGGGGAATAACTGATTCATTGTCCAAAGTTGAAACCATGTGGTTGCTGCATCCTAGAGGAATTTGGGCGTTTTCATCGAGATGCTTTTCAGCATCGAAGCTAAAACGGTCATCAAAAACTATACCGGCAAGAGAGTCTGGGTCTAATTCTGCATCTGTCGCTTTGGGGAAGAGATCCACTTCGTGAGGAGCTACGTTCAGCTTTGCAGGTTTGAACGGAGTGAAATCAAACTGGGTTTGCGGTTCCTCTAAAAGGCTACACAGCTCTGTGACATCGGCGTTCTGTGACGCAGTCAAGCGGGGTTGATTACACACACTTTTCTCACCTAAAACTGCCAGGACGAAGGCTGGGACGGAGGCTTGGGCCGCGGTTGGGACGGCTGGAATGGCTGAAACTAAGACATGATTTTGTAGGATGGACTTGTTCATGTCGTTCCTTGTGGATTCGTCATTTCTGGTGAGTGGAACATTTGAAAAGCTTTCCTCCTCAACCTCTTTAAAGATATCCCAGACTTTCTGCAGATTCACTGAAGAAAACCGAATCCCCTTATTTAAAGCCATTTTGAATCCGGGCGACCCACTCGTAGAAGGATGAATTCCTAACCCGTATTGCTCCTTCATAGTGGTCTGACCTTCAGTATTGCGTTCAGTACAAACATCGCCACCAAGGTCTCCTTGTGGCACAATGAACTCTTCAATCATTGGTTCAATGCCCAATATCGATTGGGATTGGACGGACTGATTTAACTCGGGTGGATCCTCCTCCATCTCGTCATAAAGACTCCTTTCCTTCTCTGCGCTTAGAGGGGTAAAAGGAACAAGTCTCTTCTTGGTCCCTGTTGAGTTTGTACCATGGAAAGATTGCTTAGGGACTATGGAGGGAACAGAGGAAGACGTTCGGCACAGTTTTGGAAGATCGTAGCACAAGACAGGATGCCAACGTCAGGCACTACGTAGGAGTTGCTCCGATAGCCTGTCAGCTCTGGCTCTTTATCGGCGTGGGGGCAGCCAGTCTCTCTCCGGCTTGCCTCCCCTTTGGTAAATATTTTCTTGTTCCTTTCCTTGACCAGTAACAGACAGGTGGAGGGGGAGAAGAGATCTTGTTGATTTTTTACAACCTCTGTCATTTGAGTGGAATCCTGGTCAAAGGCTTTGCCGAGCTGGGACATGTCCAGATCCTGAGTGATCCCCGTCACTGCAGTTGGAACTGGACCACGTCCCCCCAAAGGGTCCTGGATTCTGGGTGGAACATCAGCTGTTGGCTCCTGCCGATGCACACACGGTTCTTGATCTGTAATACAACATGACATTATTAAGTTCAGGTTATTATGTCAACCAGCACAGATGTACAAAACATCTCTGGAATAACAAAAGGCAATGCTTGATGTTGATTGTTGATGCATTAACAGTAATGACATTTGACCTCAGAAGACCATTATCGGTATCAGAATTAGTAGATCAATTATTTAAGTTAGTCAATGATACAGACTTACCAGAGATGAGATTAGATTGTTGTCCTTTCTGAGTTGGCTTGTGTTCTTCCTTCCCTCTAGGTAGTGGACTCTGAACGTTATAAACAAACTGTCTTTTTTTCTTGCTAAAAAGAGAGTCTGCTGGATTCAACGATTGCAAAGTAACTTTAGAAGGATCCAACATGCATTCAGTTTTTCCCGTAAAACGTCCAGATTCCGGTTCTTGTTGTTTTCCAAGATTGTCAACTGAACTATCCAAACCAGCCTCCGTGATCTCTGTCAGACTGATCGGAGACCACTGACTGACTGCACCAGCCCCATCGCTAGTATCTCTCTGACCGGGGGGAGAAGGGGCAGGAGGGCAGAGGTCGGTCCCCTCCAGCTTCTTATCCCCCTCAGTTTTCCAGACAGTCTCTGCAAGACTTCCCATGGAGACCCGCCTGGCGTGCCGAGTCCGCTCCTTCTGCCTCCGATTGATCCGCTCCTTGCCTTTGACCCGCCTGAGAGTCGAGCTGCTGTTGGTGAAGAACATGGAGAGGACGTTTTCCGCGCCATCCAGGACACCGTCAACCATGTCGCGGGGCTCTTCGTCTTGGATGGCGTCGGGAATGGCCTGCCTCCACTGTTCGTCGCTCTGGTCCAGGGAGGAATGCATGGAGTCTGACGACGTTCCGTCCTGGCTGGCATCTCGACCACCGACCACAGCTGATTTAAGATTGTAAATAGAAAGACTTTGTTGAATGTAAGCTTATGTGGCCAACCCCAGCGCCGTTCTAGATCCCAGTGACTTCCTGCTAGAATAGAGTACAACCTGTGTAGTTTAAAATGAGTCTTCATACTCCCGCTATGAATAAATTACATCAAGGCAGTATTATTTAGACTGCTACTACTTGAGTTAATCATTTAAATCATCTGAAATGTAAAACAGTATTTGTGCTTACTTGGTGGAGTGTTGGGGTTGGGGTTCTTGGAGGGCGATTGTACGTTGACTCCAGATAGAGATGGGAAGAGCTCCCGGACAAACTAAAGAAAAACAGTAGATATCAGCATCTACCTGATTTCATTATCATTACAATTTTCTTACTCATAACAACAAACTCCAAATCTCAAAAAGGTTATTGTTCAACTCATACTTAGAACACGGTTCCAATAAAGGCCAACTATTAGAGAGTTAAACAAGTCTTCATAGTTTAGTAGATAGTTGCTACAGTATAAAACACAAACTACTCACAAGGATACTTTTGTCGTCGGACGTGCTTTCAGGAGAGGACATCACCTTGTTTTTAGCTGCAGAAGAGATTAGGAACAGAAACTAAATGTAATCATATTCAAATTATTAAAAAAAAAGAGTGAGATATCGCCACAACAACAACATTATACTACCACAATTCAGATAAAAAAAACAAAGATCAGATAGCAAATAAAGAAAGAAGGCATAACTAGTTTGTCAAGTATAATATGTCTATATTGATAAGCATCATTTCTTGAGCTTTCCTTAACTGTAGAATCCCTAGTAAAAGGTGTGGACTGTTGGGGTACAACGCCATATGGGGAGAAGGTTCAGAGGTCTATAAACCAAAGAGGCTAGGTGGTGGGTGGTCTTACTCAGAATGAGGGTCGAGGGGACGGCAGAGGGGGTGTTGAAGGAGCTGGTCCAGGACACGTCAGGGTTCACCTGGGCCCCCAGACCCTTCATCATTTTCTGGGAGGAACACCAACATGATCAATTCCATTAAAAGGACAACTTCAGCAGAGGTTATTCAAATGAGAGACAAAGCAGGAGGGGAAGAGGGGAGAGAGAGACAGTGTGATAGAAAGATGGAGAGATAGAAAGAGAAAAATTGGAAGGAGAAAGGGAGAGGAAGTCAAAGACAGATCTGAGAGAGCAAAGGAGAGATAGTCCAACATAAGCGAATGAGACAGAGAGAGAGAAAGCGAGAGGGAGAAGAGACTGACCGAGATTCGCTGGGGTGTGTCCAATGCTTCTGCGGTAGACCAGAGAGAAAGACACCAATGAAAAACCAATATAGACAAAGTGCTGAACAACGACGATGACGATAACATCACAGTGACAGCTGAGCTTACCAAAGTGGTTTGGATGGTTCCTGTTCTGGAACTGTTTGGTCACGGAGGTACTGGAGCAGTGACGACAGCGTCATGAGTGCCAAATATGGAGTGAAAACGGTTTTGGTTTTTTTCATAGCATTTCATAGTCATAGCATTTGATTAATTGACTGATTTAGAGAGATTAAGACCAAAAAAGTATTCTACTATAAATTACCTACCCTAGCTTCAAATATCATTTGCAATTAATTTGGATCATTGAGCAAAATGTTTAGTAAAAGTAACACAATTCAAATACCAAAATGTCAATAATTCTCTCCCCAATTATGGTCCAGACTTACCATTCTGCGGACGTCCCCGGCAGTCCTGCCCATTGAAGATGCTCCTTACCTATAGAGGACGGTGAACACAGCCACCCTAGATTAGCACTATTGGTATATGTACACCGCCATCAATACACTCCACTACTTTATTAATAGAAAAAATATATATATGTTCTTAATTAAATCCAGATGGAAAATACAGGGCATGACCAGGCTTGGCCCATGACCTAGCATGTATTGTGTAGACCTATCAATCTGCATTGAGTAGAAATGATAGAGCAGAAAGTATTTCAGAAATCTAAAATAAATGCCGTATAGGCCTATGACACAATGTCAACACAAACTTAAAAAAAATCATACAAATGTCTAATAAATGTGTATACAAGTGTATGACCTTGTTCAATAAACGAGCCATCATGTTGCATGTCAGGGGATAGTAAACTCCTGCCGTGTCTGAATATCTTGGGGGTGGAGAACAGTTGGCTGTCTACTGCGTTCTTGTCGAATAGTGTTTTGAAGCCCGCCTCCCCGTGAGCGGGTCTCGGTTGGTTCTGTCTGGTTCGGTTATTCTCTTCGTTACATGCTTTCACCGTGAGAGCGTTGAACCAGTCAGGGTCGAGCTGCCCGAGGTCTGTTGACAAACCAGGAAGCACATGTATGACACATTGCATACAATCGAGAAAAAGGAGGCAGAGAAAAATGATGCAGAATAAAAAAAATCTCAAAAAAAGGAGGTACGGTACATAAAAATGGAGAGAATTACAAATCAAGAAAAGGGGGGTATAGAAAAAAAATGGAGAAAGTTTTATTTGAAAGAAGGAGGCATAAATAGAGAAAAGAAAAGGGAGGTAAAGAAAATTATGTAAAATATATTTTGGGGCGAAATTATTTTTTTGAAAGAAGGAGGCATAGAACAATGATGGAGAATAAAATAGTCACTACAATGGGGGGGGGGGGGGGGGGGGATGTGCTCGCTACACCTGTTGTGGGGGAGGGGGCACTTCGACTTTGGGTCACTACACCTGGGGTTCACTACACCTGGGGCTGTGTGGTCAGTACACATGGGGGTGTGGAGTCACTACATCTTGTGTGGTCGTCTCATAACCTGGGACGGTGGTCGACTAAACATGGGGGGGGGGGGGGGGGGGGGTCAGGTCACTACACCGTATACCCTGTATTATATTTATTTCATTAATGTAGGTAAATGTTTGTGTCCTGAAAGTAGCACAAACCCATAACATGCATAATCCTCATTGTAATCATCATTTAGTGGGGACAACACCAAGCGATGTTGATCAATCAGAAACGACATTTAGATTTGATCTTACGGTTCCATAGGTGATCTTTCAAGGAGCCGAACATTCTGGAAGACGAGTCCATCGCACGAGATCCCAGACCAAGTCAAAGCTTCGGTGACAGATCTGCAAAACATACCAACATGATCTCGAAAACATCTGAAGAGCATCACCACCGGCGTTGTATAGGGGGGAACGGTTATGAGGGTACGCTAGGGCCCACACACAGCCCCCAGTAGCCTGCCTCTATGAAAAAATGATTATGCATACATTGAATTGATATGTATTGATATGAATGAATCCGAATTAAAACAAAACCAAATCATCACAAGTCATATTCTAATTTTAATCATTTCAATAATCCCCTTGGCCCCTTCTTAAAAAATGGTTTGGTCCATAAGCGTATCGTTCTGCCCATGGTTCTTCCTCATCACCAGGATCGTAAGGCTGCCCCCCAAAAAACACAAGTCTGGACACCAGAAAAGACTATTGAAGAAGGCCAGTAGGAGCGGCAGAGCAGGGCCCCAGGATAGCAAACTTTTTTTCGAAGAATGGTGAGAGTCGTGTCATTTAAAAATCGAATCCCTTCAGTGTCATCATTTATCACTGGTCCGCATGAAAGACTGCATATAAAAAGTGTTGTAGGCCTACCTTCAACTGTCTTTGACTCTTTAGGTTAAAAAAAACCTCCTTCAACTCAAAGAATCCGTCTAGTCCAAAAAATATCCCAAATATCCCAGCCGCTTCTGCTGCTGTAGACGTGTGCACCTGTGCTGCTGACTGGCTCAGTCGGCACAGCGCGCATCAACAGTCATTCAAAGCAGCGTTAGTGATCACAAAACCGGACGGTGTAGAAAGTCTCAACAGTTAAAATTAATAAATCCAGTTTTCAAATCCATGTTAAAATCGGCAGGATATAGAGGTAGTTAGCTTAAAAAAAAGTTGCTAACAATGTTAAATGTGATGTGTTCAGGTCGGCTCGGTAATATGAATATATTATTAAAACTATGGTAGTTAGTTTTAACTACCATAGTTAGTTAGTTTTAACTAACTACCATACTAACTAACTAACTACCAAAAGGTTAGTTCTGCAACAGTTTTTCCATGAAACATAGCATTTAATGTTTACAATATATTTAATGGACCAATAAACCTTTATGATCTGTTGCTCCAGATTCCAGAACCCAGAATTATGGCCAGAGACTCTCACAGACCACGATCGTGAGATAATTGTCAAAAAGCTAGCCACAGCCACTCAGAGATCTGACCTTGATAATGCCAAAGGATTCAGATGGAAAGAAATATTGGAAAAGAGTAGCCTATTTAGAGTATACAAAGTCAACAAATGGATGGGAAAAACAAGAGACTGGTTAATGTACAATGAAAGTGCAAGAGTGATGTGATGGCCTAAAAAAACATCAGCCAGTGCACTTAACACCAAAGCGTACAAAATATCAGATCTCAAATGGCGGAGAATGTACAACAAATTACCTGACCATGAAGTTTGCAAGGCGCACAAAACCTGCTACCTCAAGTGGAAAAATCAGAAATACTCTTTGATGGAAGCAAAGGGGATAGACAGCCATCTGCAACAAGAAATCCAACTTGAAGTTATAAAAAATCTATTCTTGAGAGAATATTAGATGTTACTCTTTTTCTGGCCTCAAGAAATTTGCCATTCAGAGGGAGAACAGAAACGCTTGGTGATGCACGGAATGGTAACTTCCTTGGCACTGTAGAGTACAGTACCAAGTACAATCCTCTGTTGAATGATCATCTGAGAAAAGTGAAGGAGAAAAGACCAAGCACCAGAGTGACCTGAGCCCAGAGACTCAAAATGAGTTCATAGAACTCTGTGGAGAAGGAGTTTTGAAAGAAATACTGAAAGAAAGGGAGTGTGCAATTATTACATTAATATGTTATGCAACTCCTGATGTCTCCCACAAGGAACAGAATATAATTATGTTGAGATATGTCGTTCAGAAGGAGAATGATCAGTGGGAGGTAACTGAACGTTTCTTGAAGTTTGAAGAATTCAGTGGCAAGACTGGCCATGAAATATCAGAGATGATACTGAAGACATTAGAGGAGCACCACATTGACATTGCAGATTGCAGAGTCCAGGGATTTGACAATGCCTCGAACATGTCAGGAAAATTTAAAGGGGTCCAGGCTGAAATAAGGAAAGTAAATCCACTTGCAACATATTTACCATGGGCCTCACATACTTTAAATCTTGTTGGGAGTACATGCTGCAGTCATGTACCAATGTTGCAACATTTTTCGGGTGTTTGAGTCGCTTGTACAATATCTTCAGTGCCAGCCCAGAGAGATGGGCCATTCTCAAAGAGAACACTAGCTGCTCCCTTCACCGCATGTCTGGTACCCGTTGGAGTGCCGGCATAGCGGCTGTTAAACCAGTTGGAAATCACTTACCATCTCTCCTAAAGGCCCTGGATAGCATCTTTGCTAGGTGCAGCTCGACTAAATGAAGTCAAATCAGAGGTCACTGGTCTCAGGAGTTATTTTACATATTTTAAAGCCATTGTTCTCCTGACTGTCTAAAAAAAATACTGCAGTCCATTGAAGACAGAAACATAATTCTGCAGTCAGGAGAAATTACACTAGATGTAGGAGCAGCCAATAAAAAAGGCATTGAAGGAAGAAATGCAGCTTTTTCGCAACTCATGGGATGACTTCCTTGCAGAGGCTTCCCTTATCGCAGAAGCTATGGATGTTCCCACTGGATTTCCAGTCAGCCACAAGCAAAAGAGAAAATGTTTTGCAGATCAGAGGTCAGAAGAAGAGGGAAACCAACAGGAGACAAAATCAAATCTGTTTCTCAACAGTGTATTCTATGTGGCTTTAGATAACATCATCTGTGCCTTGGACACCCGCTTTCAATCCATTGCAAATATCTGTGAGGAATTTGCTGCAATAGTAAAAATCAAGGATTTAAAAGATGATCAGATTCACTCAGTTTGCCATTCATTAACAAGCAAATAGAAACAGGATCTTGGTGCTAATTTTGAAAGTGAAGTGCAACATTTGAGGTCTGTTTATAGTGCCACATTTTCAGACTGCCATTCCCCCCTTGAACTGCTGAATTCCATTCATAAACTTCAGCATCAGAGCATTTTTGGTGAAGTATGCGTTGCCATCCGAATCTTCTGTACATTACCTGTAACTGTTGCAGGTGGAGAAAGGGCGTTCAGCAAACTGAAACTAGTTAAGAACTATCTCGGATCCACAACAAGCCAAGAGAGGCTAAATAGCCTTGCTAGACTTTAATTTGAAAGTCAGCTAAGCCAACAATTGGACTTCAAAGACCTCATCAGCGGATTTGCTAACAGAAAGGCCCGGCGTTGGGCTTTCTGATGAGACTGACAGTGAACCAACAAGCCAATTTAAATTTTAATTAAAATTAGATGAGGCTTGTTGTTGGTTTTTGATATTTGTTTTACAACAACGTATTCCATGTGCTCTTTGTTTCACTTGCACATTTAAGTTAAATGCTACATATTGTACCTGTGGACTATCTTGAGCCAGGACACTTTGTTTTTTGCATATCAGTGCTTGATTGTTAAATACAATAAAATACCCACACCTATTTGTTGTGTTGAGTTAATTTAAAATGTATTTGCAATCAGGTGTAATAACGTGTTGCAAATCAGGGAAAGGAGAATAAGACAATTATACATAATTTACATAATAATACTCTGACTTGTTAAGTCGTTAAATGTAAAAGGAAGCACCGTCAAGAACACTGAAAAACAAGAACATTTAAGGTGGCAATGAATGGGGTAGAGGGGCCACACCGATATTGTTTCCAGGGGGCCCAGAATTAGCAACTGCCCTGAGCTGAGCATCACTAGCCACCTCCATTCAACCAAATTATAGCACACGACCAGATATCTGAAACAACTTAAGTCATACCACTAGAACACTTTGCATGCACACTAACGCCAATTTAACTATTATGCGACGAGTTCTTAATATGTCCATGCGAGTGAAGAGACAGGTTACATTATCAGCCGTCATTGTAAGGAATGTTTACAATGTGTTAGCTTTGATGCTGTAATATAGCGAGATAGTCCGATTAAGTAAAAAAAATAAATTATATTAATTTACCACTGTGGAGTGTGTATGGTTCCGTCATCCCGCAATAAAATCCTGATACAAATGCAAACAATAGTAGCGAAAGCGAGGACCTGTCTTCTTCAAATCAGACTAATAAGCTAGCAGCTCTGTGAAGACTGTCTACTCTGGACACAACACAAACCTCGCGCCGCCGCAGCGCAGCTTCCAAAATAAAAGTTTTTGTTTCAAAATAAAAGTTTCAAAATGAAAGTAGTAGTATATTTTATAAATATTTGTTTCATATCTGTTGAAGCTATCTTTTGACAGCAATTAATTAATCAAGTGCTCTGGGAAAATAAGCCTTTCCAATAATTTAATTCGGCCCAATATAATTATTGACTAGCCTACCCTACCTACCCGCCTACCTGCACGCACTCTGCCCCTCCACTTGCGCATGTGACAGTCTGAATGTCTCCACAAGACTAGTAAGACCTTTTGCTAAAGCTAGTGATTCACAAAGTAACCATTCCTAAAATATTGACGTGTCAACATCACATCTCTAGAAGGAAATAACAACAAAACATGTGGCCAATTACGTTTTAAAGTAGGGTTCAGACATTTAGCATGATGACACTTATTTTTTGCTGTATTAATGGGCCTAATAGGCTACTATTAGGCCGAAGGTATAATACAAAGAAAAGTGAAATGTGTGCCTGTATCCTATTTAAGAAAGAAGGAAACAAAAAGGGCAACGCTGTGTCAAATGCCCGGAGAAACATGTGCGATGGAAGAGGAAGGAAGAGAGTAGAAGCATAGATTATGGGGTGACGATGGAATTTGTGGGGTTGGGGGGAGGAGAAGATCCACTTCCGCATGTGAGCAGGACCTGGCCACTCCAGCATCACTTTCCACTCAGGAACGGATGTATCAGCCCCGACAGTGCGGAGGACAAGGAACAAACGAAGCAGGAGAAACAGATACCAGTTCCCCCCCCTGACACCACGGGCCGTTGTGGAGATGGCGAACGGGGACGTGGGGGTGTCTGTGTGCGGGTGTTCTCGTCGGGGTGGTCCTGCTGTGCGAGGCGTCCCGCAGGCTGCTGAAGAAGAGTGCACTGTCGCACTGTGCGCGGAAACCGCACTTTGAGGTGTACGCTGTGGAGTTCGTATCCACGTTGCGAGCTTTTGCTGTTGCACGCATGAGCTTCAAGCTGTTGGCCGAGGTAGACGGCGCGGGGCAAGCCGCGACTCTCGCTGACGCCTCACTTACCTGGCGTGGCGTGATACACGGGCTCACCTTCGCCGGCGCACACTGGTAACGCCTGCGGCGCGCTCGAAGCGCTGTGCCTGCAGCAAAAGGATGCGCGGGCAGGTTGTGCCTGCAAACGGCGTCGCGTGTCAGTTCGCTGCGGCGTGCGTGGCTTCGCGCGGTGGTTGCACCCAGGTGTGGGGTCTCGGTCTCTCGGACCTCCACCTGCGGACACAAGAGGCTGCTCGCTTTCGGTGCATCAGCCAGGATCCGGTGCTACTCTGCCGCCACCCACCGCCGCGGTGGAGTGTATCGACGGCCTTCTGCGTGCAGACTGTGATTTCCGCACGCAGGCGGGGAGGGGACAATACCGTGGTACACGATTGTCGCGGTTGGTCGTTTTGACCACTCTGGTGTACGCAGGTCGGGTGGTTTTATGTAATGCTCTGCAAGGGTTGGGGCTTTAGTTCGGGTAGGATAGCGTAGGATGCTTACGTCAGGTTCGTGAGTTCGATTGCAATTTATCAGGGGCATCCTGAAGATGCCCTCTCAGGGCGTCGCTCACCCCGTATTTGTGGGTTGGTGTGGTGTGTGCCAGGAAGTCTTATAACGGAGGTGGCCGCTGTGTGTGTGTGAGAGCGCTGTAGGTGTGGAGCTGTGTGTGTGTGTGTGTGTGTGTGTTGTGTGGGTGTCGTGTGTGTTGTGCTGTGTGTGTGTTGTAGTGTGTGTGGTCGTGTGTCGTGGGGGTGTGTGTGGAGGAGACGACATGGTGGCGAGAAGGTGTCTAATGTGGGCCTACTATATAGTCTATAGTTGTGTGTGATTTTATAAATATTGATGTGTTGTCCAAGGTGGTAGATGGTGAGCGGGGGCAGTGTTTAACCCTCGGCTGGCTTCTGCTACCCAGTTTCCCGGCGTGCGTGGATTCCTTCTGGAGTTACAGTTTGGGTTGTGTGTGCGGCCTGGGGTCGCATGCTAGGTAACAGTGGCTGGACCACTATGCTACGCCTCACCTGGACAGTTTATGCTGCCAGGGTTCACAGGTGAGACTAGCTGTCTAAAAAGCTAAGCTTTTCAAATGTTTAGCTATCTCCTTTTAAAATCGACCTGCATTGTGG
>OLKM01003127.1:38035-43426 GCA_900291075.1 Melanogrammus aeglefinus | reverse complement strand
AGAGAGAGAGAGAGAGAGAGAGAGAGAGAGAGAGAGAGAGAGAGAGAGAGAGAGAGAGAGAGAGAGAGAGAGAGAGAGAGAGAGAGGGTGAGAGAGGGTGAGAGAGAGAGGGGGTAAGGTAGAGGATGTATAAACCATGTGGAGCCTGGGCAGCAGGGGGTGGGATGGCTGAGCAATTTGTGTCCGTCCGGCTGGCGGTGGGCGTGGCTCTGCAGGGGGTAGCGGGAGGCCTTTGATCATCAGCGAGAGTGACAGGAGAGTTCTGACGGAACGACACGGCCCAGACACACACCTCGCTTCCCCACGCACCCAAGCCAAAGCACACACACACAAATTAAATTGAACACAGAGAGGCATTAGTAATAAACACGTTATGAGAGTAGCCCAGATACATGGCATAATTCCTACGGAGCTGTCTATTGCTTGTTTATCCCCCAGAATGCACCTGTACGAGTCTGTCGTTCAACCGCCATGTTTAAAAGGTCAGGACTGAAACGTCCCCCCTTGGAGATCCTCGCACAGACGTGTGTGCACAGCGAGAGAGAGAAGGGATGGGAATACTGTCAGCAGCACTGCAGATATACAGAACTGTATGGAAGGACAAAATGGGTCGCAGTTTATTTGTTACAAAAGTTTGTCCTAAGTCTGTTTAACAGATGAGAACCTTTTTAGATTTACTCACAAAATCTGTCCTGGCAATTGTCAACTTGTTTCTACTGAAATTGTATTACTGTACTTTAAGTTTAACTTTTTTCCTTCTTCATAGTTCTTTACCTTTCCTATGCTTCTTTTTTAAAATGCCTTGGCAGAGATTTTTCATTTTTTTTTTCATGTCAATAAATCTGTTTTGTATTGAATAGAATAGATTAGAATTGAATGAAATTGAATGGAATGGAATGAAATCGAATCAATTTGATGGATTTGAATTGAATGAATTGAATTGAGTGAAGCATTGAGACAGGGACAGGAACAAGGCCCCCAAGGCCAGAAAGAAACCTCGGGTATGAAAACTAATCTGGCCTGCCTCCTTTCAGAGACAGAGCGTTAGCTGCCAAATGGACGGACATCGAAACTGTAGCAAAAACACAAGACAGTGGCAGTTAAGACATACGAGGCACAGTGGTAAAAATGTATTATTGTATTTATATTCTCCTCAAATGCCACTAAACCAGTAGGGACACAATGTCTTCGTTCGGTTTTGTAATCACGATCACGCCACCCCCCCGTTTAGCCTACTAAAGTTAGACGCTACTTAATAGTGAAAGTATAGCGCACATGTAGTCCCCAGACTGACTAGCTTGGAGCCCTGTGTCGAGGCTAATTAGCTAACATACACCTGTGTTCAGTTTCACAACATAGTCGATCCGGATGCAACAGCAACATAGAGGAATGACTTTCAATGAGGTGATTTGTACCTTTTAAATGTCACGTAACTCAGCTTGGAGTGAACATGACACATCGGATCACACACACACACACGCACACGCAAGCACAAAATAAACCATTACCCCCTCAGACACATCGGATCACACACACCACACCACAACACACACACACACACACACACACACACACACACACACACACACACACACACACACACACACACACACACACACACACACACACACACAAAATAACACAGCCAGCAACAGAGCATTAATTCTGAGCTGTGTCTAGTTAGCTGCCCGCTAATCCTTCAGTGTTGCTTCATCGATGTTTAGCTTTCCCACACGCTCCAACAGACAATCGTTAGTGTCTGGTGGCCTTCCAAGTGTATGGGTCTTCTCTTTGTGTGCATTGTCTGTGCATGTGTCTTGTCTGTGCGTGTGTGTGTGCGTGTGTGTATTTGTGTGTGTGTGTGTGTGTGTGTGTGTGTGTGTTTGTGTGTGTGTGTGTGTGTGCGTGTGTGTGTGTTGTGTGTGTGTGTGTGTGTGTGTGTGTGTGTGTGTTTGTGTAGTTGTTTGTGTACAGTCTGTCTGCCTGTCTATCTTCGGATGCATTTTCTGTCTGCCACTTGTGTGTGTAACGTGTTTGCTTGCTTGTCTGCGTGTTTGCTTATGTACACTTCAATTGCAAATTAAACATGATTTTGTTGATAGTTTGTGGTGTTGTATTTTAAGTGTGTGTGTGTTTGTGTAGTTTGTGCACAGTCTACATCTGTGAGACCCTGTGAGCAGGGGTGTGTATATGTGACTGTTTGTGTGTTTGTGTGTTTGTGTGGGTGTATATGAGAGTGTGTATGTGTGTGTATGTGTGTCACTTTCAGATAGTAATCAATTTCAATCACAGAGCGAGCAGTGCTTTGAGGCAGCGATACAATCAGCACACGGAGCGGCGGCAGGGACCCTGAGGACAGCCTGTTTCTCGGGGGGCTCTATGACCACGGCTCCCGCTGCTGCGTCTCCAACTTACTCCTCCATCCAGCCATCCGTCTCTCCACCGAGTCGTAAACTACCATCCGTCATGCCTCCACCATCCATCCTTTTGTCCATCACCCAGCCATTCAGAATCCATAATCCACCCACAGAACCATCCACACGTCGTCCGTACGTTCACACAAACATCCACCATCCACCATCCACCTATCGGTCCCCTCCATCATCCACCTGTTCATCTAACAATCCATCCCTCCGTACACACCTCTATCTGTCATCTATTGGTCTTGTCTAGACTGTGTAGGTATATAACATTTGAGAGTATTTTTTCATATTCTCTCTGCTGAACAGAAGTTAGAATGTTAATTGTTATCCAAAAGCGATCGTTAAACATAAAGTAATTACAGAGATGTGTTTCTAAAGGAGTTATCTTTGGAGGAGCAGATCAGAATCACCAAAGCAGAAAAGACACACACACACACACACACACACACACACACACACACACACACACACACACACACACACACACACACACACACACACACACACACACAACCACACACACACACCTATATATTACATACTTTGGTCTGAGAGGAACACTTACTGGTCTCCAACTTATATATGACTTGTCTGCCTATTCGTTTAAAGGGGTGGGAGTGTGTGTTTGGGTGTGTGTGTGTGTGTGTGTGTGTGTGTGTGTGTGTGTGTGTGTGTGTGTGTGTGTGTGTGTGTGTGTGTGTGTGTGTGTGTGTGTGTGTGTGTGTGTGTGTGTGTGTACAACTGGACGTATGGTATTGAAACATTTATTTGGTCAGAATGCATTTAGACAGACAGCTTCCCACTGTGACATTGTCATGGTAACCACATGAAGATGGAATGCTGCAAATATCGCTGTTTACCATACTTCCAGTTGTACACACACACACACACACACACACAGCAACACACACACACACACACACACACACACACACACACCATCACATCCACACACACACACACACACAACACACACACACACACACACACACACACACACACACACACAACACACACACACACACACACACACACACACACACACACATACACACACACACACACCCCCAAACACACACTCCCACCCCTTTAAACGAATAGGCAGACAAGTCATATATCTCTGTATCAAAGTGAATGATGTGCTCCCCCCCCACACACACACACATACACACACACACACACCCACACACACACACACAAACACACACACATGCACACACACTGTCTAATGGATCTTTCTGTTCCAGGCTAAGAAAGGTCAACACACCAGGAGACAGAGAGGGTGAGAGAGAGAGAGAGAGAGAGAGAGAGAGAGAGAGAGAGAGAGAGAGAGAGAGAGAGAGGGAGAGAGAGAGAGAGAGAGAGAGAGAGAGAGAGAGAGAGAGAGAGAGAGAGAGAGAGAGAGAGAGAGAGAGAGAGAGAGAGAGAGAGAGGGAGAGAGGAGAGAGAGAGAGAGAGAGAGAGAGAGAGAGAGAGAGAGAGAGAGAGAGAGAGAGAGAGAGAGAGAGAGAGAGAGAGAGAGAGAGAGAGAGAGAGAGAGAGGGAGATTGAGAGGGGGAAAAGGAGAGCAAGAAGGGAACAAGAGAGAGCGAGAGAGAGCAAGAGAGAAAGTAAGTTGGCGCAATAAAGAAAAAGGTAAATGAAAATTATAAACTGAAAAAGAACATTGTAAGGATGAAAAAAAGGAAAGGAGGGAGGCTGGAAGGAATAAGCGAAAGGAAGGAAAGAGGGAACCAAGGAAGGAAGGAGGCACGGAGAGAATGTATTAATGAGCTAGACATTTTGTAAATAGTACACACACCTCCGTCATATCTCTCTCACGCACACGCACGCCGACACACACACTTTAGAATTGCCTATTTTCCATCTAATGAATAGAATGCAATTGTGAGGAATTATGGTGTTAATGAATATAATTATAATATAATCACAAAGGTCAGAAGCACTTTAAAGGACAATTAGACACGCAGAAAGCGTTCTCTGAGCACCACCACAGCCCGAACCGTCCCGGTCTCCCTCACACCAGAGGGAGTCTGGCTGTTTGCCTCTCTTTGTTTAGTTAAGCGGCAGCTTCCAGCAGCAAAAAGACGCATTGTTTATTTATGTTTATTCAGACCCCATAACAGAGCACTACTTATTAGTTCATTTAAATATTATTAACACAAACTACGGGATAAAAAAAACTGCAAAACAAAAACAATGGAACTGCCGTTCTTCTGCTTATTATTCTGGGATGCAAAAATACAATTCTATGGTGCGATTTGTCCTGGTTTGCTGTGGGTGTTATGGTTTGGCACAATAGCGTGTGATATGGTGTTTGGGATACGGTGTATTATGGTTTAATACACTAGGGTGTGTTATGGTGTGTTATGGTATGGTGTGTGTGTGATATGGTGTGTTATAGTATGGTACAATGCTATGGTGTGCTGTGGTGTGGTATGATATGGTGTGGTAAGGTGTGTAATGTTACGTTGTGGTATGGTCTAGTAAGGTGTGGTGTATTCAGGTGTGGTGTTATATGTCGGGGTGTGATTTGGTGTGATATGGGGCCCATAGTCTACGGTATTCCACCCTCTGATGTCTCTCCACTCGTGTCATATGTGTCATATTCGTGGAACATTTACCAAGGTCAGCATTTACAAGCTGAAATTACACATCGCGGGATCTCCTCCACAGAAGTGGATTACAGAGCATTTTGGGGAGTTTCTTCGAACATGTCATTTCCTGGGCCCAGGCACAGGCGTTTGGCTGCTTTAGAGATGGTTAATGAACGGTGTCGGACATGAGGCAGCACATTCAACACAATGCTGCTGCCCGTTTAGAAATGGTGCGTGTGTGTGTGTGTGTGTGTGTGTGTGTGTGTGTGTGTGTGTGTGTGTGTGTGTGTGTGTGTGTGTGTGTGTGTGTGTGTGTGTGTGTGTGTGTGTGTGTGTGTGTGTGTGTGTGTGTGTGTGTGTGTCTGTCTGTG
>OLKM01003127.1:33035-35535 GCA_900291075.1 Melanogrammus aeglefinus | reverse complement strand
GGAGAGCCGAGGCCACGTTAAGAAGAGGGGGATGTAATGAAGGACAGAATAGGAAAGATAGATAGATAGATCCATCTAGATGGCCAGAGAGAGAGAGAGAGAGCACGGACAGACGGACGTTGATAGTGAAACGACGAAGAACGGTTGACGGCTGCCGGGACAGGAGACGGGCAGAATGAGTGACAGAGGGAGGAGAGGTGTCAGAGGCGTCAAGTGAAGAGGAAAAACGACTTGTGGGCAACGGATGAATGGCCCGAAGTTACGACAGGAAATAAAAAGTGTAGAAGAAGAGGAAGGCTTCCCCCCATACTGTGGTCTGTTTTGCTGGCGCCTGACTCGGCTGTTTTGTATTCATGTGTACAGAGAGTCAGTAGCGGGTGAGAGGAGAAGTGATAGCACGTATGAAAACTGTGACAGACAGACACAGGGAGGGAGAGGGAGGAGGGAGGGGGAAGGGGGGGGAGGGGAGGGGGAGAGAGGGACAGAGGGAGGAGAAAGAGAGAGAGAAGGGGAGATAGAGAGAGAGAGGGAGGAACAGAGGGGGGGAGAGAGGGAGAGAGAGTGAGGGGGAGAGAGCGGGGGAGAGAGGGACACTGGGACAGAGGGGGGAGATAGAGAGAGAGAGAGGGAGGAACAGAGGGGGGAGAGAGAGAGTGAGGGGGAGAGAGGAACAGAGGGTGGAGAGAGAGGGGACATAGAGAGCGATAGAGGAGTGGGGGAGATGGACAGAGGGGGGAGAGAGCGAGAGAGGGAGGGGGAGAGAGAGAGAGAAAGAGAGAGAGAGAGGGGGAGAGAGAGGACGAAGAAATAGGAAGGAGAAAGTGATAGAGAGAATCAATAGGAAAAAAAGGGTAAAAGAAAATAAGGATCACAATTGATTGGTTGAATGATTGATTGCCAAGTTTTGCAAGGCGAAAATGAAATATAAACACAATGTAAATGTGTCAGGTGGTTTGGCTCATTTTGACAGCATTCAAAGACAGCTGTCAGGGAGGGAACAATGTCGCAGAACGTGATTGACAGGGCCGCGGACCAACCAAGCGCCTGTCACCGTCAGCCGTCTCGACCCAGGGGCGCTAGACCTAGCGTTCAATGAGAGACGCTTTAGTTTTTCCATTACTTCTATATGGAGACGTTTTAGTGCTAGCACTATAGCCGCATGTGCAAAGCACGTGTGAAAAGCATGTGTGAACGACAGCACATGTTGACACAGCAGGGCTCACCATCCGACGGGAACACGGAGCCAAACTGCCGTTCTTCACACAATTCACGCCTCTAATTAGGCCCAGAAACACTTAAAATGCTATTAACGGCGGCATTGTAAAAAAAAAGAGGCAATTGGCAATTGCTCGCGGCAAACTTGGTTGTTGAATAAACTCTTGTCAATGTGACTTTGGTTGTTTGGGTTTTGTAAGGTTTGTTCGATGGATATGACTCCTCTTTGCGCCGTAAAAACCACTCCAAATTGGGAGGATGTGAGTTGAGTGCGGAGAGAGAGAAAAATGCGATTTATAAAGTCCAAAACCCCAGAAGAATGCTGTCTTTGTTTTGAACTGCAAACTGCCACTTTTTTTTCCAATAGGTACAACGTGTTTATAAACAGCCATTTTAAGCCCCGGCCTCGGGAGAAGCTGAAAGAGGGACTGCTTAATCCGTTCATATCCTCAGGCAGCTGGGAAAAGAAACAACCTTTTTCTAACCACTGTTCACCGTTAATTTAACGATGAAGATCCCTACCTTGATGCAACCTTTCGGTTAGTGTGTGTAACACATCTCACAGTGATTATATTTCTCAATGTATTTTTGTTCTCCATCAGGTCCGTGTTCATTCATTCCACCTCACTGTCTTTTTCCTTTAACACCTCATCGCGTTTTAACGCACCAAATGATGCATCTATAAATAACGTTTTGATTAGTTTAGGGCCAATACTGGTCCATTCAGCAGCCTGGGCTCCACTGTTGAGTCCTGTAATAGAAGGTGCGATGAAGGGGAGGACTCCTCTACTTTGGGTGTTGGCTCTCCATTCGAATGAGGAAGGGTAATTTATGCAGGTTTTAAAACACACTGGTGAATCAAAAGGGACAACCAACACTTAAATGTCTCCGGGGATTTCACAGGCAGAGTGGGGAGAAGAGTCTGGGTTTAAAGTCGATCAATATGTAGTGTTTTGCATCTCAGGAAAGAATAGGAAAATGTTTCCCCTCTGAATGAACCGATCCAAACCAGTCACTTGGGGTAGAAGATGAAGAGAAAAGTTTTAGGGCGGCTGATTCAGAGAAGGGAAAAATAAGGATGGGGATTAGAGAGAGAGAGAGAGAGAGAGAGAGAGAGAGAGAGAGAGAGAGAGGAAGAGAAAGGCAGAGAGAGAGAGTAAGAGAGAAACAGAAAGAGAGACAAACAGAGAGAGAGTAACAGATGCAGACATGCAGGTAAGACAGACAACAGACAGACGGAAAAATGTAACTTAAAGACGACAAACAGAATGGGCAGAAGAGAGAG
>OLKM01003127.1:25000-32803 GCA_900291075.1 Melanogrammus aeglefinus | reverse complement strand
TGGGTGGAAGGGGGTGTGGGGGGGGGGGGGTGGGGGGGTGTGGAGAGGGGGAGAGAGAGAGAGAGAGAGAGAGAGAGAGAGAGAGAGAGAGAGAGAGAGAGAGAGAGAGAGAGAGACATTCACCTGGTCAGTCTTGAGGCTAGACTGACAACAAATAAAAGGGGAGAAGGAGGGATGGGGGGGCATGGGGGGGATAAAGGGCGGGGGGTGAGTAAAAGGACGTAAACGGTTCCGTCTTCCATGGTGACAACGCGTGGTTTGTCCATTGTGTTTACCTGCAGAGCCCGGGTCAACGGCACAGGAATGTGTGTGCGGGTAGTACACACAAGCTTGTGTGTGTGTGTGATAGCCCAATAGAACACACACACACACCTACGATACATGCAACACACACAACACACACACACAGACAAACACCAACACACACACACACACACACACACACACACACACACACACACACACACACACACCACACACCACACACACACACACACACACACACACACCACACGCCAACACTCAAACACAAGGCACACCATCACAAGAGACAATGGAAAGGGGGGAATAATGATCATGTACATGCTTTGTTGTGTTGTGTGTGTGTGTGTGTGTGTGTGTGCTGTGGTGATGTGTCGTGTGTGTGTG
The DNA here is from genome assembly GCA_900291075.1 of Melanogrammus aeglefinus. NCBI lineage: Eukaryota > Metazoa > Chordata > Actinopteri > Gadiformes > Gadidae > Melanogrammus > Melanogrammus aeglefinus. The sequence goes on along the minus strand of OLKM01003127.1, from coordinate 32,155 downwards.
TGTGTGTGTGTGTGTGTGTTGTGTGGTGTGTTGTGTGTGTTGTGTGTGTGTGTGTGTGTGTGGGTGTGTGTGGTGCTGTGTGTTTGTGTGTGTGACTGAGTGTGCATGTGTGTGTGTGTGTGTGAGAGATAAGGTCAGAATCACAGATTACCGTGAATAGGGGCCCATCAGCACTGAGCTAAACGCGTGTGCCCAACAGTGTCTGTACATGCATGTGATTGTAAGTGTGTGTGTGCGTGTGAGTAAAAAAGTGTGTGTCTACGTGTTATAGACGGTGATAAACATGGTGTCTGAAGTGTTGTGTGTGTGTATGTGTGTGTGTGTGTGTGTGTGTGTGTGTGTGTGTGTGTGTGTGTGTGTGTGTGTGTGTGTGTGTGTGTGTGTGTGTGTGTGTGTGTGTGTGTGTGTGTGAGTTCATCGGCTTCTGGGTGAGTGCATGCGCGCGCACGTTTCAGTGCACTTAGGGCTGGGAACGTGTTTTCCAGTCTCCCCACAAGTGGAAGGATTTTGCACTGAAAAATGGTCAGTCATGCAATGGTCGGTCATTCCTAATAAAGTACACACACACACACACACACACACACACCTAATAAAGTACACACACACACACACACACACACACACACACACACACACACACACACACACACACACACACACACACACACACACACACACCATTCATCCCCCCCTCCAGCTCACCTCACCAAAGTGACACGCTCACCCGAGCACAAAATGAGAATCTCAGGCTAGAATCCCTTTGGTATTTTCCACCGTCTTTCCACCACATTTGGTTGTCAACAACCGCGATCAACAACGTAACAGTATCAAAGACGTGTGACACTCACACGCTACAATGCCTTAACACAATCCGATGTGTTCACGCTGTGTGTGTGTGTGTGTGTGTGTGTGTGTGTTGTGTTGTGTGTGTGTTTGTGTTGTGTGTGTGTGTGTGTGTGTGTGTGGTGTGTGTGTGTGTGTGTGTGTGTGTGTGTGTGTGTGTGTGTGTGTGTGGGGTGTTATTTACATGCCGTAAACAGAGCAACAGTTCACAGAGCTGTTAGACGGAAGAACCCACCAGCTCCTACTAGGACAACAGCGGGGACATTAAACCGAGAGACGGGAGCACAGTCACAGTAATGACGCACGGTCGGACGCACGTAAGGTGAGCTAGTTCCGATGTCCGTAGATGCATTTGCAGACTCTGGATTAAAGCAGGCTACACACTTAAAAGACATGGAAAAACAACATCAGTAAATAAAAAGGTAACGCAGCTGTTGCAGTACAATACACCACAATGAATGAAATAACATCATTTAGCATATTTATTTGGATATAAACCGTATCCGAGGGCTAAAAAAAAATGGCAAAACCTGGCAAAAACATTCCCTGTTGGATTGCCCTGAGCATGACACTGGCTCCCCACCGTCTCCAAGGAATCACTGACCATGACCCATGAGCCTTGCCCTCCCCAACCAGGAAGAGGAGGGCTGGAGGTCTTAAGCCATTCCAGTAGAAGATAAGGAAGCGGCCCAGTGGAATCCTTTCAGCCTCACCCTGCCTTGGTTACGATTTCAATTCTGTGTCCCTCTAACCACCATCTTGTTTGTTCCTGACCGGCATTTAAACTGTCATGCGTAGCCTTCCCCCGGAGGAAGCAGCTAGGAACGCTCTGCCCTTTGAAGATGTATTGTGAAAGGTCATAAAATACAACAGCGCCACGAGAAGATCTGGCCGGTTTCTCCCTCGCCGAGTCCCAAAGCAGTGGGGCTTGGAGAGAAGATATGAAATGTTGTTTTGTTGTTGTTGTTGTTGTTTACCGGGTGAAGGTCACAGCGAGCGCCGTGGTGGTGCCGGGATCAGAACAGAGTTTTGCTGGAACCACACTGCCCGCGCAGCGAGGACGCAAACAAACATCAACACCAATTTCGGCTGGCATGTCTGTACTTAGGCTTCTCTTTTCCACGATTCCATGAATGTATCCACGGCCCTCAAAAGGACGTTCAGATACACTTTGCAGTCCTCAGCATTGTTACAATCTGAGGTTTTCTGAGGTTTCAGCTTCTCAACGCCCTATGAAGTATCAGGTTTTACTTTCACACATTTTCCACCGACGCATCCGTCCAACTCAGCTTCAGAAACATAAAATCACAAACCACTCAACCGAACCTAGCAACTTTTCTCCCCGTAACCTCCAAGGGTATCTCCACCATCAATCTCCCTCCCTCCCTGAGTCCCTACTTCCTTCCCAAGTGCTCCCCAAACAGAAAACTTTTGAGCCCCCCCGCGACCTTGAACCCTGACTGACACGCGTCGTGCCGGCCCTACCAGTGACCCCTTGAACCTCGGTGACACCATCGATCACGGAACTCCAAACCCCCTGAAAAGCTTTGGAGAGAGCGTGAATAGACCTCCCATCCCATCTCCATTGTCCCGACCCTCTCCCTATTCAGTCCATTTCTGATCCTTTCCACGATAATGTCGGGGGCCCCTGGGTGAATAGACTGAGCCAACAGATATTGTAAAGCCTTAATGCATCATGGCAGACATGCACAGGCTTTTCTAAAAACAGTCCAGCTGAGATACGGTGCCACTCATATCTCGCTCTCTCCATGAAACTCTTGAGCAGGAACTCGAAGCTACTGTTGTGTGAGGCGCCTCACTGGTTGTTCGTTGAAGGGCCCCCCCTCTGCCTGGTCTCTGGGATCGAAACTGAAAGGGCACTAAATACATTAGGCTCTAATCATAAATCTATTTGCTCAGATAAATGGAATCCTAGCCTGAAGTCGGTTTTCGACGGCGTAAGAGAATCGCGGTAAGATTTGATTCGCTTTGCCGGTCTCTCCAAAGTGTCCCCCATCGCTCAAAATCAATTTACATGAGCAATAGAAGTTGTAAATCATGAATATAATCAACAAAAAGAGTAAGCAGAATAGAAGGTTTATGGTTGTGAATGTAAATGAGAAAGAAACAGTAGGCATTCGTCAGGTAGTCCTGAGGTACCGCGCTCATCTCCTCAAACATTGTTTCATATGGATTAACCCGTGGTTGACATATTCTTCAGGTCGATGCGACTTGACGTTAACATGGTCGTCAGGTCACAAGCTTATAACGATAAGACGTCTATTTACTGCTGAGGCATTTGGTGGACAGTTTTAACAAAAGAGACTTCCAGTACATATTAGACACATGACGTGTTGGAGCAGATAAGCTTATGATCAAGGATGCCTACAGATAGAGTGCAGGCTTTGGGATTCAGACCTACAACCTGTCGACTGGCAGTCATAAAGTACACAACTGAACTATCCTGCATATAGCCTCATGGAACCAAACTCCCAGGATAAAAAACTATTCAGGTGAAAACCCAGTAGGAGATGTGTTCTCTTTCGTTTCGTTGGTTTATTCAGTCACAGCAGGTGCTTCTTGTGTAGTCATCAGAAAAATAAAGTGTGGAAAATAAAGTGGAACAATTCTTTTTAACATCACCCGTCTCATGACTCATCTCAAACTGGAACATTTTCCAAAAAAAAGGCATAACCACAAGGTATATACACAGAATATCAATGAGCGTGAATATCAGTAAAATAAATTAAAAGCCATTCCAACAGTCCAACAGAGTTTTAGGTGCACTGAGGAATGCGATCATTGCAGGTATCGCGTCCCGTTTGTCCACATAACGATGCACATCTGTACATACTCTGTATATGATCACCCAGACCGTGCTGGAATCAGCTCCGGTAGCTTTAGATATTCATCCTGCTTGCACCACTGGGAGCGAGACTAGTCTCATTAATTTCATTTCCCCGGGACTTTCCTTCTCCCTGTAACAGCATGCGGATACGTCCCCTAGGCCAATGAAACTTTTCAGCCATTCGATAGAAAAGGAGAAGAGAACAGCGCAGCTTGAAGCTTCGGCCCTTTGATCGGTCCGTGGATAAGGTAAACAACATTCCATTCAATCTGCGGACCCTGGAGACACAACAGCGGGGCCTTTAGACTACAGGAGGCTGGCCCATGCCACACGACGGCGGGTTAAGAGGAGGTGGAAGACTGCCAGGCCGGCTGGAAGCCTGGCAGTTGTCATTTTATCATGATCTGTCATCTCTGGAGCCCAGGTTTGCTAGCATAAGCGCTAGTTGTTTGGCCTGGCACATCGCTGGGCGAGCCAACTGACGTCTGCCCATCGGGGTTCCTTCCTCCGGACAGAGATGTCAGAGCATCAGCACAACAAGAGTTCTTTGAATTCCCAGGATTGGCGCCATGATTACGCTACACATGAACTCCAACAGCCAACCAATGTGTAAGAGCCGTTGATAGCGAGGGGTTCTCTGGTTAAAAGAGGTGTTCTGGTTAACAGAGCTTCTCTGGAGGGAAAAAAGTCTGTCTGGTAATAATAGGTATTCCTTGGATGAAATAGCTTAAAACTCTGGTCAAAAAATGGATTTTTGTCTGGGTAAAACAGGCATGTTTCAATGAGGTATTCTTTGGTTGAAATTGAGGGACTCTTTTGATAGAAAAGAGGTACTCTGGATAAAAAAGGGCCTCTCAAGTAAATATAAGGGCCCTCCGGTTTAAAACAAGAATAGCCAGGGGCGCCCCGGTGGCTATTCCGGGTAGAGAGCATACTATTAAGGCTTGGTCCTCAGGGCAGCAGCCCGGGTTAGACTCCAGAACTGCGGTCATTTGCTGCATGTTTCATTTGCTTTGCTCTCTCTCTCCCTCTCCCTCCCTCTCCCTCTCTCTCTCTCTCTCTCTCTCTCTCTCTCTCTCTCTCTCTCCCTCTCTCTCTCTCTCTCTCTCTCTCCTCTCTCTCTCTCTCTCTCCTCTCTCTCTCTCTCTCTCTCTCTCTCTCTCTCTCTCTCTCTCTCTCTCTCTCTTTCCCTCCCTCCCTCTCTCTCTCTCTCTCTCTCTCTCTCTCTCTCTCTCTCTCTCTTCTCTCTCTCTCTCTCTCCCCCTCCCTCTCCCTCTCTCCTCTCTCTCTCTCTCTCTCTCTCTCTCTCTCTCTCTCTCTCTCTCTCTCTCTCTCTCTCTCTCTCTCTCTCTCTCTCGCTCTCTGATATCCTCAGTTCTAACTCTCCCCGTCTCCGTCACGAATAAAGCCCCCCGAAAAAAAAGCAAAAAAAAAACAAAATCTTCCCACCACACCCAACTTCAGTTCGAGCAAACAGCTTTGGCTGCACACAAACATAGCCGTTCCCTGCTTTGCATCACCACGGAGAGGGCCACCAGGCCCCACCGCGGGCCAGCTGGCACTCCAACGCAGGTTCCCTAGCAACGGCCCAGGGAGCGGGACAGCCCAGCTCGCAAGGACGCCAGGGGGAAGCTGCGAAGGGCCAGGAGGACTCAGACGCTGTATGTTTGCTCATTCATGTTGTCCCCCTCCCCTCCTCCTCCTCCTCCTCCTCCTCACTAATCCTCTTTCCAATCCCCCAGAGAACCGGCCAGACCGGGCCCTGGAACACACAGGAATGGACCGGTTGTAGTGCGGTGGTGTTGGGTTCTTCTCTGGGGGGTGGGGGTGGGATGTGTCTCAGGGAACCAGGAAGTGTTTGGGTGATGCGGGCAGGAGGGACAAGGGAAGGTCAGTGACGTTTCAGAATGAAAGCACATACTTGGGTTTAAGTCTTGAGTCGCTTTTTTTTAAAAATTACTTTATGTTTGTTTTTTTTACCACTGAGGAGACTCCATACTCTTGCACATCAAAACTATTAAGTATAGATAGTATCTATTAATTAAGGTGGAAACATCAGACATCACGTGATTCAGAGCGTCTAACCTGAACATCTTAAAGGGGATATTATACCCCCAGGTGTGAGTGTGATTAGCCGTTACATTCTGACATCATAAGTGGGCGTGTCCACCTAGATGTGTGACGGATAGTTGAGCAACGTTTGCTACAGTCCACCGGGTAGGCTGTTAGACTGAACTACCCAGCACACATCTAGGTGGACGCGTCCCACGTTTGATGTCAGAAGAGGCAGAACCACACCCACACCTGATGGCAAAATATGTCACCTTTAAAATCAACACAAAGTCCTAGGAAAAACCCATTAACATCTCCATGGCTTCACAGAGAGATGACACACTATCAACACACAACACAACCGTCTTCTGGACTCGGGAAGAGGTTGGCCACCGCCGGCACGGGCTACGTACCTTAGCGTAGCGTTGGACCCCAAGGGGGGAGCGGGGGAGGAGGGTGACGGCGAGGGGGCTGGTGCCCAGAAGCGGAGCAGGGAAGCGGGCCAAACAGGCACTCTGGAGCCGGGCGGCGTGGAGAGAAGCCACTTGTCGCTGCTAAGTGATGCTTCAGATTGTTTATCAGTGGCCCACCTGATCAAACAGGCCTCCTGTGTCCCCCCAGAGCAGCCAGCGCGCCAAGCCACCAGCACAGGAATGCTTTTAAGGTGGTTACTGGAGAGAGAAAACACCCAACACTAATAGGCTGAGTGTGGTTTTAATTTCAGATACGCTTTCTTTTGTTTTTCCCTCTCGGTGGCTGTTTTGTATTCCTGGTTTGTATCCCAGAGTTTTATCCACTATTAAGTCAATTTAGTCTCATAATAATTCTTAAGTCTTAGTCTACTCGTTGGATGGCAGAAATTTGTGAAAATCAGACAATGAAATAACAAAAAGAACGAAAAAGCACAAAGACTGTTTTCAGTTTAACAACAGAACATGAACAAATAAAGAGTGAGAAACAGTCCTCTCACACACCAACAAACAATGAATAACCCAGTGCATTTACATGCTACAAACCATGCGTTTTCTAAAGCATAGCCCAGTTATGTCACCCGGTATCTCCCCGTACAGGGACCAGCGTTACGATACCTAGGTAACCCAATCCATATTCCATGTTATTAATCATATATACACTGTAACCAGGCTTTGTGAGGATGCAATGATCCCTCAAGTGGGCAATGGCCGTTACCTATGGTAACCCTGCCTAGAAGTAAATGTACACATAGTCTATGTTACTCTCCTGCTAGAGGTTGTGTGTTCCTGTGTGACAGAGTGCTCTCGAGCCACATGTGGAAGACGGTGAGTGTCTCTTGACTAATCTTGTTGTTGTTGTTTTCCTCCATGTTTGTGCTGATGAAAGTCTGCCTCAATACAGCGCTTCCTCTTGAAAAACCTCTTGACTCAGTTGCTGAA
>OLKM01003127.1:0-22500 GCA_900291075.1 Melanogrammus aeglefinus | reverse complement strand
GGACGGGGACATGCCACCTACAGGGCGGAAGGATTAGCGAGGTAAAGTTCAAAGAGTGTCGAGATTTCCACCCCCTCCACCATTCTCACTCTCCCTTCCTCTCTCCCCCCGCGCCCCTTCTTCTCTCTCTCTCTCTCTCTCTCTTCTCTCTCTCTCTCTCTCTCTCTCTCTCTCTCTCTCTCTCTCTCTCTCTCTCTCTCTCTCTCTCTCTCTCTCTCTCTCTCTCTCTCTCTCTCTTGTTCTCTCCCCCTGCCTCATTCTTCCATCTCTCCTCCCTTTCTTTCTCCCTCTCTTCCCTGTATCGCTCTCTCTCCTTTCCCCCTTTTCCCATTAGCTTCTGCTTTCTCTCGAGCCTCTTAGAAACCCGTGAATGGGAGGCCATTTGAGCACCGATTTGTGCGTGGTAGAGTTGTGCATGCACGCTAGTATAGTGTGTGTGCATGCGCGTGAGTGAGTGAGAGTCAGTGGGTGTTCTAGTGAGTGAGTGAGTGAGAGCAAGTGATTGAGGGAGTCAGTGGGTGTTTAAGCGAGTGAGTGACAGTGAATAAGTGAGAGAGTGAGATAATGAATGAGTCAGAAAATGAGCGAGGATGATTGTGTGCGTTGACATCTTTTGTCGCTTGTCCCAACGACCAATTGCTGTACTTTGAACCGTTAAATCCTAAAGTAGTGTTTGTGTTTGGGTCGGTCGGGTGGTCGCGGTGACCTCTGTGAACTTGGGGGTCTATTGTGTGTCCGGGAAAAAAAAACAGCGGTGTTAGCCCAGCATTCCCTCGGCATACGGTCATTCCTGACCACACAATAGAGACGCTTTTAAACAGCAAATCTTTTAGGTCAGACTTGCCGTGTCAGCCAAACCCTGTTCACTGCGATGTGTGTTCCTTTCTGCTGTCTGAATCTCTCTCTCTCGCTCTGTCCCTCCCCCGGCCCCACTCTCTCTCTCCCTCACCCTCTCCCTAATTCCCTCTCAATCTCTCTCTCTCTCTCTCTCTCTCTCTCTCTCTCTCTCTCTCTCTCTCTCCCTGTCCGTCTCTCCCTCAATCTCTTGATCTCTCACTCCCTCTCTCTGTCTCTCTCCCCTCAATCTCTCTCCCCTGGGCCCCTGTCTCTCCCTCACCCACTTCCTCTGCCTCTCTCTCTCTCTCTGGAACACACACACACACACACACACACACACACACACACACACACACACACACACACACACACACACACACACACACACACACCACACACACACACACACACACACACATTCACCACCTACAGCACTTCTCTCTCACTCTTGACTTGACATGGGGGGGGGGGGGTGGTGGCGTGGCCGTTGTTCAGAGCTGCCTCTAGATGGCCCCGTCTGGTAAACCTTTGAATCAGACTCTTCAGTCCGACAGAGAAGAAGACATTGAATCCAACTATAGCCACATTTGAATGACAACTTTGAATCAGAAATTGAATCAAAACTTTAAATCAAAGCTTGAAAACAAACTGAATCAAAACTTTGAATTCGACATATATTCAGATCTGTGAATGCGATTGAATTGTTTCCATGGTGGAGTGCTTCCCCGGTCTGTTCTTACAAAGCATTTTCATCACAGCCAAAATTGAAACACCTACATGTAGTTCAAATCCACATTCACTCTGTCAGCCAATAATTCTTCAAACGCAACCACACACACACACACACACACACACACACACACACACACACACACACACACACACACACACACACACACACACACTAATTTAAAGTTTGTGTGTTCTCATTTCTCTTTAAAAAAAATGGCTGAAGGCAAAGCTAAATATATTTACAAAGAAAGCAAACACACTCATTAAAAAAAAATTCCATCTCAAAGCAATGGCAGGCATCTCTGCAGCATCCGTCAAACTCTGCCAGCTACACACAGTAGCAGCCCTACAGGTGGCCGTATCTCCTACTGAACACTACTCTTCAGTGACTCACCCCCTGGATCCCACCCCCTCAACCCCACCCCCCACCCCATCCTGGCACCTCACATGACAGCTCCTTCCCCGTCATGTCTGAACCCTCAACCACATCCATCAAACACACAAAGAGCAGCCCATTGGTTCCCTGTGGGTCCAAATGTTGTGGTTCACGTCGCCTGGCATCACCCTTGTTAGAGCCCGCCATCAAACCCGACACCATCACACCGTCCCTAGGTCGGCATTTGATATTTCCGAGGGGCTCGTTACTAGGTAACCAATCCCTGCATCTACCTTTGATGACTGGTGTGATCGGGCCTCCAATCAGGTGCAGTCAGGCGTAGTTGTATTTGATGGGATTCAGACAAGCCCAGAGGAGAGCAAGAGGGAAAATAACCCACCCGGTGTCTGCTTCAATATCTTGCTTGGAGTAATAAAGGGTCTAATGCGGCGTAATGGAGGGTTTTGAGTAAGGATGGATTACCTAGTGCCAAACAGTCTCACTATTTATTCCACACAGATTCGACAGGGACGGGGGGGTGAACACCGACCTCAGAAGGGAGCCAAGACAGCCACAACATACGGAGATCAGAGGTGGGGCCTTCCGAGTTCATAAAGTACGATTTCCACACGAACCATCTGTGGATAATATGCAAATGAGCCTAGCGTTAGCGCTACTCGGGGAAGCCCGTCAGCTGGCCTAAGCGCATCAGACAGACCGTGTGGACAGCCTCTGATTTCCCTCCTCTCGGGGGGTCTGCCGGAGATCTCAAAGTTTCCGAGCCGGCTGGTCGAAACCTGCGCTGGGCGAGTTAATTAGCGACCCTCTCTATCCTCGCGCTCGGTAAACATCGCCAGGGGGAGGGGGGTGAACGAGCCCTGAATACTTAACGCCACCTTAGCAACGAGCAAACGGCAAGCTGAGGCGCCGGCGCCGGTCTCCGCCGGGTGCGTTGGAGGGCGACCGAGCGCATGACGAGGAGAGATTCAATAAAAAGGGGAGACTACTCATGCTTGACGGAACGCCGCGGCGATGAGAATTAGCGATCCGGGATGTCTGCAAGCCTGTCCCCCCCCCACCCCCCCCCACCCAATGCAAAGTATCAACTTGTACCGGGACTAAGTGCGCTGGCGCCTGGTGGTTTTTCGTCAGATAACACGTTCTCTGACCACCACTCAGTCAGCACCTGCCTGTCCAGCCCCCACCCCCCCAGCCCGCTGATCCGTTTCCACGGAAACCCAGCCTGGGGTGCAAATCGGATGACCTCAGGTCGCGTATGCTGCCGTGATATAATCTGCCTCTGTGTGTGTGTGTGTGTGTGTGTGTGTGTGTGTGTGTGTGTGTGTGTGTGTGTGTGTGTGTGTGTGTGTGTGTGTGTGTGTGTGTGTGTGTCGTGCGTGTGTGTGTGTGTGCGTGCGGCGTGTGTGCGTACAATATCTTTTTAGGTGTGTGTGTGTGTGTGTGTGTGTGTGTGTGTGTGTGCGTGTGCGTGCGTGCGTGCGTGTGTGTGTGCGTACATATCTTTTAGTGTGTGTGTGTGTGTGTGTGTGTGTGTGTGTGTGTGTGTGTGTGTGTGTGTGTGTATGTGTGTGTGTGCATATCTTTAAGTGTGTGCGCGTGTGTGTCCTGCATGAAGCCCTGGCATAATCTTTGGGCTCCTTCTGGCAGACCTTGACACAGGTCAACATACCTGCTCATGCCAGCAACAATGCAGTTGGCCTACACACACACACACACACACACACACACACACACACACACACACACACACACACACACACACACACACACACGCACCACACACTTAAAGATATGTACGCACACACACACACAAATATATGTGCGCGCGCACACACACACACACACACAACACACACACACACACACACACACACACACACACACAGTACAAAGCACAAACACGTATGTCATAACAAAAACAACTGAATGGCTAACACAAAGGTAACACACAGGTAACACACAGGTCACACAGGTAAATAACATTGTCTGTATATCTGTTATTGTGGTCTGCTTCTGTGTGTGTGTGTGTACTTGTGTTATTAAATGAGTGACCTGGTAGTGTGTCTCCGACAAAATTTGATCACACAAGTCCTATGCACACAGACAGACGCACACACAAAACACGCATGCACACAAACACAAAACATGCACGCGCACAGACACACAATACACACACAAAAAAAACACACAAGCAAGATACCCACTAAATAACAAACACAAAAGGTTGTTTTAATGCTATAATTGCCACATTTCAACACAACTAACTTGTTTTGGAAGAATGATTTAATTAAACTGTTTAATTCAATAATTCTTGGAAAACAAGCTGAACTTGGAAGTGTACACTATACTTCTAAGTATAATGTGATACAATGGGGTAGACAAGTATTGCTTACGCTCTGGAAAAACATGGCCCAAAAAACACCCACCCACACACACACACACACACACACACACACACACACACACACACACACACACACACACACACACACACACACACACACACACACACACACACACACACATCACATGCAGACACTCCCATGAACAATGTGCATGTTTTCTTGCAGGTGATGGATATTTTTACCCAGCGAACCCAACCGTGCTGTCAGCGCAGATATTTCAAGCACCAGCGGTCCGACCGAGAACGGAAATACAGACGATAAATGTGAGACACGAAACCATTAGTCAAATGAACAGGCTACTGGCTGGAGATTGGGTGAACCTGACATTTCACATTTCCTCGCCGTATTCGTTTAAGCCGAGGAGTGAGGGGGTCACAAAGTCACTGAAGGTTACAAGAGAGAGACGTATAAGGTAGAGGGAGAGAGAGATAGGCTATGTACTGTATGTTCTCACCAGACATTGTTGGAAAAAGTAACTGCGGATTTGGATTTTAATTGTTGGACCAATTTATTTAAAGCAAAATGTCGTGGTTCAAATAAGATGCACAACCACATCACCACAGCAATATGTACATAGCGGTATATACTGTTGTACAAACAGTATGTACACAGCAGTACTGTTGTACAAACTACAGCAGTATGTAAACAGCACTGCAAGCAGTTGAGGAAATGACAGCAGTAAATCAGTGCATGCTGTTGTACAAACTACCATAGGACTTCCCATCAAGGAGTTTAAAAAGAGAAATGAAAGAAATGGACCATCTTTATTTGAAAATTCTTTGTGACATGAGGCCTCAGAAGGAGTAGGAAATACTATTGTTGTGTGACTCTGGCGAAGAAATCCAATTAGATCAAAATAAAGGTCAATTAAACTGATTTCTGTAAAAACAAACGTAATGGACCTTCAGCTGGGTCTAAACACCTGCGAATATACAAAGAACTCAAACCGGGAGAGACACACAGAAGAGAAAACAAGTGATGGAGATGGAGGTGAAAGGTGGGGGTGGAGGTGGAGGTGGAGGTGTGAAGGGAAAGGAAAGGTCACGGGTGCCCCCCCCCTCCCCCTTTAACACTAGGTAACAAACCAAACGTTAAGCAATTACACAGAGAACGAAGCTATCAAAGCGCAGAACAGTGTCCTTAATATAATCAAATTCATTATCATGTAATCACATAACCAATTACAAAAGGCTGGAGGACACGACTCATTAAAGGAAGCAGGATTCCTTTCAAACGATGACGGTGTGCGCGTGTGTCGGCTGGATGGTTTACGTGGGCGGGGATAGCGGCGGAAGTGTCTATCCCCGTCTCTGTTGTTTGTTGTCTAACTGTGAGCGGCAGGAGCTCCGAGGATTATGGGGGATTACGGCGAGCGTCGCTGGTCATGTGATCCGCCCGCACTCCGTTCTGACCCCCCCTTACCCCACGGAATAAGGAAGCAAAACGCGTCCGCGAAGGTTAGGTCACACGCACCCACGCACAGCCAAAACTCACTCTGACACGCCTCGCCTGGAGCCTCCTCCGCCTCCCCCCCCCCCCCCCCGTTCTCACGCCATTTCATCTTTTTTTGGAGTGAGACTTTCCTCTTTTTAGAGGCACCATTTATCTTATTCTCTTTTTTTTGATTACAAGTTCTTCTTGGTTGGTGCACAACCTCACTCCACCCTTCTCAACCGGGACCTCCTTCTTTATCACTCTTTCCTTGGACCTTCCAGACTTCACCTTTTTATTGCGGTCCTCTTTGTGGCGCCTCCATGTATTCAGGCCCTCTGGGATCTACTGCCGACCTCCCCAGCAGGAGGGCAGCGTCAAGGGGGGGAGCAGACCGAACAAGCCATGGCCCCTGAAAGAGGCTGAGTACTGGAATATAAAAAAAAAACGGAGGACATATCTCTGCAGACATGGAGACCACCCGCCTCTTGTCGGTGAGTGTGAGTTGTGGTTTCTGAAATTCATGTTTGGTTGCGTTTTACCAAGCGCCACTCTACTGCCAAGCACCAGCAGTTCAGAGCAGAGATAACGAGTACTGCTTTCTCGAGTCAAGGACAGAAGAAAGGATTTATGCGGTAGACTAGAACCAACACAACTACAGGGATAGACCGAGCAATATCTAAGAACTGCTTTGGATTTCCAGAGGTGATGAAGAATGTGTGAAGCCTTGGATGTTTGTATGAAGTTTTTAGAAGAGAATTTGCCAATGTTGCATGAAAGCATCTGGACAAAATAACCTTATGTCTGTAGGAATTGCATTTGAGGTCTAGAAAACGTTTAATTGTACATCAAGGTTGTGTGAGATGTACTACCGCAGTTTGGACCTACAACTGTGGTTTGTGTTTATAAAACATACTGTCTTACGATTATTTCTAAACCCGCCCCTTTTTAGAATGTTGCGTGCAAACACTTTGCCGCCGCTGCCTCCCTGTGCATCATGTGATATCTCCGAGAATGACACATGTGTTCCCACTAATCTGAGGTTATTTTAGATCGGATCCAGTAAGGAATCAAAGTTTAGACTATTCAAACACTGTTTATCTCCGTTCAGGCATTTGATACAGTAGGAGCAGGGAGAGGTCAGGGGGTATTGTCCAAGGATGCCTACAGATAGACTGCAGTCGTCGGAGTTCAAACCAACGAATATCAAGTCCTCAAGTCGTGTTTTTTCTTCATTTCCCAGCCTCCAACCGCCAAGCACAGCCAGTCCTGAGCTGAGATCACTGCTTTATCCGGCAAAAGAGGGAGTTAAGGGTCTCTTCAGGTCTAAAATAAATGAAGGTTGTGCAGGAGGACTGAGGTTCAGAACAGCTCAATTTTCCTGATCTTGAAGCTCGTAGAATGACTGATACAGAACTCTTAGTGCCTTTGAACCATTTAAAAGGTAGATGGTCTTCTCATGGTAAACCAGCACACATTGTCTAATCATTATTCAGGTATTATTATTATTATCATTATTAGGAGTATGAGGTTATCAGAGATTATACATTGCATGACACATAGTATGAAACGGCAGTTACTGTATGATAGGTTCACACTATCATAACATGAGTCACATGTGGCTAACGTTCTATGAAGTTAACGTTCCTCTCTACCCCAATGCAGGGGGTGAGGATGATGAGATAGGTCACATCTCACTCGTGTCTCACAAATGTGAGGCCTGGTATAAATGCATTACTTTAAAGAGTCATAGAAACCCTTCATGTTAAATGTGAACTGTCAGGCTCCTTGATTTTCTAAGACAAGAGATACAAACTTCATACTGCGGACCATCAACTCTGTTTCCATGGGAAAAAACCTTTAAAGTCTTACCATTCATCTCAGGGGTCAAGGATTTACGTTTTTGGTCCAATTTGTACCAATAAGGGTCTTCCCCTTTAAGGTTATATTCTATACAAGACCAAATGAAAAGTGCATAATTTTTACTTACATTCCACATTTGTACTGGAATCAATCTATGGTTCGCCAAACGGTTATGTTCGTGATTGTGCTTATCATTTTACATCCATGCAAACACTTTTCATTTTTGAAAGCAAACACAACAAATCACCTCCATCCATATTGTTATCGTCTTCAAATGGTGTCCGATGACGGGCTGCCCAGCCGGATCCACCAGCCCTCTGGTTCTGTTTCATTCAAACGTCATTTCAGCCGTACTACCGACTTTCCAATCGGGTCAGGGCATTTTGAAATGGTTGACCTTTGACCTACAGGATGTGGTGGGCGTTGAACTCATCCTCTTTTCAGACAGACTTGTAAACACAGAACAGGGACTAAGTCCTAGCAGTTAAGCCAATTAGCACCTTTTACCATTGACTACTACACGGCAGCGTGGGAGATTAAAGGCTGCTTATCAGATTACACTAAATATACTGAATGTGTTAATAATTACAGTTCATTCACAGACACAAGAATTATAATGAATAAAGTCACTTAGACTGTAACCCTGTTTAAACCTAGCAGGTGCAGTGTCGCAAATGTATTTATAATTTGGCTTCACTCCTTTAAACAATATTTTGGACTAATTTAATCCTACTTTCATGAGAGGTTGATCAATAAATGTGTTTCTCGCATTCATCCAATTATGCCTTTCTGAGTCTGCGGTCAAAGCTTTAGCCTTGTGATCTCCCAGTTATAAACCCTTACCCTTTTACTTAAAAGTACTAAAACACACAAACACTGCAGCATGTACTCCCCAATCCCAGACCAATCGATAGGACGTGAGGATCTTCAAAAAAACATCTGAAGAACCACCTATTTCCAGAAAATAAGAACGGGAGAGAGAGAGACCGAGAAAGCAAGAAGGAGATAGATAATTTGCCGTGCATGTGGCTCCTTTCTGAAGGACTTTGTGTTCATCATTTTCCATCCTAACAAATTCATACCGTACAATTATAATAGCACAATCCTCTTTTTATAAGTCGTCTCGCCATCTCATATAAAGACTCTCTCTCTACCTTGATCATATAGTCTCTCTCCCATCGCTCCGTCTAATTCTTTTGTATCAGAGATCCTGACCTGAAATGGTAGCTTGACTGTCAATCAAAATTGCTCATATTCAAAGTAGTAGCTCATAGTTCAGCTTTGTCAGAAATAAGTAAAATGCTTGGCGAGTCTCGATTTATAATCCTAATTGGTAGACATTTCGTTGGCACAAATAACCTTAGACGCACCCAATAACTACTCAGGATCTATACACACAGATCACAAAGAACAAATGACACAAAGAAAAAAATACCCATCATGCATTGTGACTAGAGATGTCAGCTTATAGCAGCAGCTGGTTTCTAAATTTAGATGCTATTAATAATAATAATGAAAGAACAATATTCACTCTTCGGCTTAACTAGATGGCATACTAGATGTCAGGCTATGGTGGTGCCCTAAATGGAAATGTGAGTTTTGAGTCATGTCACTTAGATACATCCCAGGCTAACTATGCCTCCCTTACTCTTCCCCTGGGTTTCTCTAAATCCTGTAGCTTGGCAAAATATTGGATTTATTAAGATTCAATTCATGATGGTTAAGGAATACAGTAACTACCAGTCAGAAGGCCATTAAATACACACAGCACAACATGGACATTAAATTCCCTGTGTAACAGCCACTACTGTGCAGAACAAGCGACAGTTTCAGATAAATCACATGTTAAATAGTGTCTATCAGCGTGGGTCGTGCACCAGGAACGTGTTCCGCTGCGAAGCCTCCCGTAACTGCCAGTTGGTTCTCCATATGGACCAATCAGAACAGACGGACAGCCGCCTCTAATCAATCCTATTAACTGGCACAATAATTAGCTTCCTGTCGCACTAAGGGAGAGTTCCTGCGTCGCTGTACGCTACGGCGGCTGCCCTCCCAATACCTTCGTCCTTGGAACCACCGCTACTCGCGGGAATAAATCGAGAAATCGAGTCAACGGTAGATTAGTAACGAGTTTACAACGGCTGTGGTTCTAAATGGTTTTCTGGGTGCCACCTGTGCAGCACACTTTTTCGCCGACTCCAGGCACGCGCACACACCCAGCTCTTGTTAAAAGATACAGTGGTTGATTTTCCTGCTGATTTCTTTCCATAAAATGTGTGGTTTTGTACCGACTGTGTTTCTACACAATGTTGTCGTGCCTCAAGTCACAGGTGAAAGACGCATTCCAAGTCCTTTCCCAACGTTTTTGTTTTGCTTTGTTTACATCCGTGTTTGTGTCCAAGCTCAAGCACATGGCCTTCCAAAGCAGTCGCCATTCAAAGTGCGAGACACAATACAAATATTGTACGTGAACAGTGAAGAACACAGCTAGAGATGCAATGTACTCACACGTGATTTATTTGTGGCGTGCGAATGAAAAAAAAAAAAAAACGTGGACAAATATGAGAAACAGAACCACAACAAAACACAGAGGTCCAAATAATCCGCCGTCGTACCTTTAAGTAAAGTCCACTTTATTTGTAGTCCTTAATCACAGTTCTCAGAGGACTTCCCAGGCCCACATTATACAACACGTCCTAACCCTAAGCCCTCTGAAGGCCAGGGTTTTTGCTGATCCAGGCTGGCTGTGACATGACATTATAAGCAAAGGGGTATAGCAGTGACTTTTTCAAAGACTGAAAACCACTATGACCACCATGAATAAGGAGCCTTTGGACCACCCGATGGTCCATCTCCCACTCCCACATAAGGCATATTTAGTACTTTACTGCTACTACCACACAACCATTTGCTATACACTACAGATTTCTTTTTATCCAAAATCCTCCATCCCTGCCATGTATATATATATATATATTGATACGTTTAGCCTTTTTATTCTAATATTGTCTAATCTGTATGTGTGCTGACACCTTCGTCAGGTTGAATTCCTTGCAAATTTTTTATCTGGCGAACAGCTAGTATTAGTTCTGTGTACAAATCGTTTGAAAACAAATCATTATTCATCATCAACTTTCAGCGGTTTTCGATTTTCGATGAATCCATTAACATTTGTGTGTTCCATTTAACTTCAACCAGGCCATCAGATCCCAATTGTACTCGTCAACACATTCAACCCAATTAGAGGGAAATCACGTTCATCAAGTTCAAGTAATGTCCAAGCGAAAGCGACGTCAATCAATGTCAGGCACCCTTCCAAAAAGTCAATTAAGTGGGGTATTTTTTTTATATATTCTGTCTGTCCCCCCTGTCTAGCGGCCCCTAGCTCCCTTCAGTGAGTGTCTGTGTGTGTGTCTGTCTGCGAGTGTGTGAGCCCAAGCCATGATTGTGTCAGGGATCCAACGCCATAGTGTGGTGTGTCTGCATGTGTGTGTGCATATGTGCACGTGCGTGCGTGTGCGAGTGTGCCTGTGTGCAAGCGACCAATTGTTTTGCTGACATCGTCTTAGACCTCATTCATCATTACCCTAATTAGCCACCTCACTGAGTCACACTGTGGTCGTCTCAAATGGCGAGGTGCATGTGCACGTGTGTGTGTGTGTGTCTCTCTGTGTGTGTCTCTCTGTGTGTGTGTGTGTGTGTGTGTGTGTGTGTGTGTGTGTGTGTGTGTGTGTGTGTGTGTGTGTGTGTGTGTGTGTGTGTGTGTGTGTGTGTGTGTGTGTGTGTGTGTGTGTGTGTGCTGCGCGCGCGCACAGGCCTGTCTATCCCTGCGTCCGTCTCCCCGGTGCAGAATAGAAATTAAGACATGACTCACAGGGTAGAAACGCGGGGAGGAATAGCTCCGTAAATGTCACGGTGACACCAAGTTAAGCTAAAGTTAAGATTAAACAATGCACTGCGAGAATTCATTTGCATAATGGAGGGACGGCAGGGTGGCTGTCTCCATTCAGGAGCCATGTCTGCATTCATATCGCAGGATTTTCCCTAATCCGTCCCAGTGCGCAGGGTGGTGGTGGTGGTGGTGGTGGTGCTGGTGGTGGTGGTGGTGGTGTGAGGGGGAGAAGTTAGAGGATAGGAGATAAAGTGGAGAAGACACCACGTGGCTCCTGGCTGGGTTAAGGAAGGTTCAGCTGGATGTCTCTCTGTGGAGTGAGTGAAGAGTTGACTAGCGCTGTCTGCTAGCGCCAGCTGGCACTACATGATAGAAGTAAACGAGAATAATTAACGTAGGGTGGAGAGAATGCGGGGGGGGAACGTTGTTTTTTTTTTACGTTTTATTCTAACTGGCACATGATGATGATGTGCAGAACCAGGAGTCTGAACAGCGAGGTCACAAAGGTCATGAGGAAATCAATATTAAGAAGTGTGTGCTGTTATTAATGCACACTTAACTGAAGGAAAAGGGAGGTTTGATACAAATTCAACACCAACATCTTTATAGATTATTTGTACAATTATATAAACAATGTAAACTATACAGATATAAATATCTGTGTACTTGTGAACTTTATGGTTGGTTCTTCTCCAAAGCTTTGAAAAGTGGATTCAGGAAATGATTTAATGATGAAGGGTTGAATTCAGAGTCAACAGTGTAAATACAAAATGCCTGAAAAACTAACTTTCTATTTGTACATGAATAGCATTACATCAGCATCAACAGAGCAAGCGTAATGCAGCTATCTATCTGTTGCATAGGGCACAGGCCATAAATCATAAGTACTGGTAAACCAAACGCAAAATATTGTCCAAAAAAATGTATTTCCACCATCCACAAGGGTTTCAATATGCATTCAATGTGCCTGCGTGTATATCGAAGGATACTATATTAGGATACTTACAACCCGCAAAATGAAACCTTCATTAATTTGTGTCCTAGGAAATGATTGGCAGAGAGGTAGGGAGGAGAGCGTGACGACTGACAGCCGGCTGATCCAATGGCGTGGTCGGATCCCCGACCGAGGACAAACTCAAGACCGGGACTCCAACCGATCAGGGAGCGCTCCGGCTCTTCCCAGGGCTCAGACAGAACGTTTCCATCACACCCCCCACGGGTCCCGCTCCCGACCTTCGCCTTACTCCTCCCCCGTCTCCTCCCCCTCCTCCTGCTCCTCCTCCTGGGCTCCCCCCACCCGGGGCTCGCCGGGCCGCCCCCCCGACCCGCCCGCCCCCCGCTCCTCTCCGGCCAGCCCTTCATCATCTTCTGGGGCGTCCCGGACGCCTCTTGCCTAGGGAGGCCGGAGTTGACCCTGCTGGGTGTGGAGCCGGAGGGCCGCGTGGCCGTGTTCTACGAGGAGTCGCTGGGCAGCTACCCCTACTTCCTGGACCGCGACACGCCCGTCAACGGGGGGCTACCGCAGCACACGCGGCTGAACAGCCACCTCCAGAAGGCCGGGGAGGACCTGGCGGCGGCCCTGCCCGCCCCGCGGTACCTAGGGCTGGGGGTGCTGCGCTGGGCCGAGTGGACCCCCCAGTGGGGCCGCAACCGGGAGAAGCAGGTGCTGTATCTGGAGGCCTCCAGGGCCCTGCTCAAGAGCTTCTTCCCAGACTGGACCCCCGTGGAGGTGGAGAAGTGGGCGCAGGTGAGGTGGAGGACGGGTGGTGGTTATGGGCTTAGTCATGGTTCTACTTTGACGCAACG
The DNA here is from genome assembly GCA_900291075.1 of Melanogrammus aeglefinus. Taxonomy (NCBI): domain Eukaryota; kingdom Metazoa; phylum Chordata; class Actinopteri; order Gadiformes; family Gadidae; genus Melanogrammus; species Melanogrammus aeglefinus. The sequence goes on along the minus strand of OLKM01003127.1, from coordinate 9,137 downwards.
CAATGATTCACTTCGGCACAGACATGGACCCGTTTTGGTTGTGTCGGGTTTACGTCAGGCGCTTGCGCTCGACGCACGGAGGGACCTAACAGGTCCGTAAACCCCCTTGCTCTATGTCAACGTGGAACCCTAACTAAGCCTTTAGGGGGGGGGGGGGGGTCTTGAGTTATATGCAGGGCGAACATTTGACAAATGACGGAACTTGATAAAAGAGTCGTGGAAGTAATTGTTGCACTACTTTCCAAGGGATTCGCTCCATTACCTTGTACGTGATTTAAAAACTTTGCATGCTGTTAACCAATCAAATATTTGATATTAGTTTTCATTGCCACAAACGAGCAGATAATAACTTCAAAACCTAATGATTGAAAAGTAAAAGGATGTGGAGATTCGACAAGAAGGAAAACGCCTAACAAAAACCACGTGCGTTGAAATGAAAAGCAGAGCAACCCCTCCTTCTCATCAAGGTGCACCTTGATGATGTCACGCAGGTGGACTTCGAGGCGGCGGGCCAGTCCATACTCACAGAGACTCTCCGCGAGGTACGGCGGCTGCGCCCTAAAGCATTATGGGGGGTTTCTCCGTACCCCTCCTGTTACTCTCTGGAGCCCGGCCAGACGCCACCAGCTAACAGCACCGGAGGATGCCCCGCCCAAGAGATGGAGCTCAACGACCAGCTGCAGTGGCTATGGAAACGAAGCTCCGCCCTCTACCCTTTCCTCTCCCTGGAGAAAGTACAGGTAACCGGGCGATTTAGATTTAGATTTTTTATCATCAATGCAATATCAATCAAGATGCATAGAACCAAGGTAATCTGCCAAGGCCACCAATTTATCGTGACACTTTAGTACAAGGCCTTTAAATGTTATTCTTAGCATCTTTTAAAAGATAAATCCTAACGTGTATTTTCATCCTATTCCATTAAAGGTCCCATATTATACCAAAAGGTGTGAGTGTGATTAGTCGTTACAAGCCGTTATGAAATCTTCCCTTTTCTGACATCACACGTGGGCGTGTCCACCTATATGTGTGCTGGATAGATCAGTCGACCAGCCTACCCAGTGGACTTTAGCAAACGTTGCTCATCTATGCAGCAAACATCTAGGAGGACACGCCCACTTGTGATGTCAGAAGAGGCAGATTGTCCAAATGGCTTATCACACTCGCACCTGGTCGTATAATATGGGACCTTTAAATCAAAGTTGGTCTTGCAATCAAAATGTCTCGTTATCTGTCTGATTGGCCGGCAGGGTGGAACGTCTGGTGCCAGGCTTCTCCTGTCCAATCAGATCAGAGAGGCGCTGAGAGTGGCCTCCATGTCCGGGACCACCTACGATCTCCCCGTGTTCCCATTGGTCAAGAGCACATACACCTCCACCAATACTTTCCTGTCACAGGTGAGACATAGAGCATCCTAGTCCACTCGGTTACTCTCTTGCGCAGTGGCGGTTTTTAGGCATGGGCGAACCAGGCAGGCACCCAGGGCGCCATATTTGTGGGGGGCGCCAAATCACATGGGGGGCGCCACGAGCAGAAGAAAAAAACAACGGTGTTTTGGCGGCCCCTCTGGCTGCAGCTGCACGGCACCTACTCGAGAAGATGCCGTTCCCAGAATGAAACCCCCACTGAAGTCCGTAGGGTCACGATACAACCCCCCTGCCCCCCCCTCCCGCCACTGCTCTTGCGCCTTAATAGCCTACACACACACACACACACACACACACACACACACACACACACACACACACACACACACACACACACACACACACACACACACACACACACACACACACACACACACACAATATATATATCGAGGAGCAGGAAGCAGATTGCTTGTCTCCGCGACTTAAGAAAGACGGACGTTGCGTGGGAGGATATATAGACTGGCAGGGCTGGTAGGCGCGGGGGCAGCGATGAGCGAGCGAAAGGCATGAGCAGACGTGATGTGATGTATAAACATCAGAGCGAAACAGCAGGCCTCTTGCAGGCCAAGGGAGAGATTAATAAAGGTCGACCGCAGCGGCGTCTCTGCTGTATTGGTGCGACGTGACACTCGTCTTTTTCCCACCGCCGCCGGAGCAACCGCTCCCGGCCAGACAATCTCAGACGATGTCACCATGATTAATGTACTTCTTACGATCTTGGCGTGGGGGGAGGGGGGGGGGGGGTGGTCAGCCCAACTTTATTTTTTATTCTTTATCTTGTTTGGCGTATAGTAAACATTAAAGACCGTCTCGCAGTCTGCGTCATCACTGAGGTGCTTCCCTGAAGAAAAAATACCAAGCAACCCCGTAGTATTGGGAGAAAGCTTAGATTATAAAATAAGCTAAACGCTTTCGTCAGCATCCCACAATTTATACTTTTTAATATGTGTTTTGCGCAGGAGAAGCAAAGATGCTGAGCTAAGGTCAGGCCTTTGTCAGCAGTAATATTTGACACCATCTGGCCTTGTCCTTTCTCATAAAATAATAGAAGTAGTAGTAGTAGCAGTAGTAATTTACTTCCAGGCCTTTTACATGCAATTTCATCCAAACAAATGCAAAATTTTACGAAGGGTTGAGGTTTTTTTTTTTGCTGCGGCAAAACTCTAGAAGTTTCCGTAATTAAACTGCCAACTGTTCCGTACTCAGGCTGACCTGCTCTACGCCATAGGAGAGAGTGCTGCGCTCGGAGCCGCAGGAGTAGTCATCTGGGAGAGGGAGGATACTAAGACAGAGGTAGGTAACGTTACACCACTCCATAAAACACACATATTGCCGCCCTCTCCATTACTCTCCCCTCGGTTCATTCATGCTTCTCTTCACTTTGTGTCGGTTTTTACTGGCCCTTAAGTGCCCTAGGATGTCTTCTCGTGTAATGCCTCAGGGTGTGGAGATGTGTGGCGGAATGTACGTCGCCTTCATTCATAGTGTGTCTCCTGGGGATCTTCTGCGATTCGTTACAGTTACCTTCTCCATTACAGTTACCGCATTTCTGTAATCTAGCAGATGGTATCCATCCAAAGTCACTTATTTAATTGAGATCCAGGTCTTAAAATAAGCAGGTAGGGGTTGAGGGTGTCTCCGGGTTTGAATGGGGACATCTACTGGGAGTGGAACACCGTAACCCTCGAAGCATTCTCTCGTTACGTGTAGCTGTGAGCTTTTCTTTCTCTCCGGTGTCTTCCACCGTCTCACCAGAGGGAGTGCGGAGACCTGGCCGAGTTTACCCGTCAGGTGCTGGGGCCTTACTCCGTCAACGTTACCATGGCGACCAGGCTGTGTTCGAGCGCTCTGTGTCAGGGGAGGGGCCGCTGCATTCGCCAGAACCCAACCAGCTCGGCTTACCTCCACATGCCCACTACCGCCGAAAAGGTGGGGGAGAAGGCGGACAAGGAGGAGGAGAAGGAGGGGGAGGATGAGGAGAAGGTGAGCCAGGGATCATGCCGAGATGAGCGGTTTTCTCAAAGGTCTAAAAGTTTGCACTGAAATTCTCCTGACTCAAGTGTTACTTTGACTTAATCACAAAAAGGTCAAACTGTTTCTGGGAACCACAATAAAATGCTTATTTCGCCAGTCATGTCTTTGTTCAAACATTGATGCAGCATTGTTTCCCCTTGTCATTGTGTTCTCAGCCGGATGTAGCCCCAGCCACGGAGGAACCAGACACCACCACAGTCCCGCCGGATGAACCCGACCCGGCGGTGATGTGGAAGAAAGACTTCCTGTGTCAGTGGTTTGAAACTTCAGAGGAGGCCATCTCCGACCAGGAGTCCCCCAAGGACGGGGCCTCCATTGTGGGCCAGGGAGTACAAAAGACTGGGGATGTAGAGGGCCCTGTGGGAACCTCGACAGTAAAGGACTCCTCTCTGGGGGAAACGGGGGACAGCGGCACGCCTGGGGGTGGTAGTCCAAAGCCTTCATCTGAAGTGGCAACGGACCACGGGACAAAACCAGGCTACCAGATTACAGCCCTCTTACTGGTGCTGGTGGCAGAAGAACTGCTCCTGTTCCATTAGGAACATGACATTAGTAGATGGCTTAAGTTAATACTTAAGGCGAACAAGATGGTGACCATCCATTCTGCTCAAGTGTCCTTGGAAAAAAAGATTGTAGATAGAATCTCACCCGTGCACTTTGACATCCCTGTGGACCAGGGAAAGTGACAAGACTCATCTTCCCCAGTTGTTAATGGGAAGGAGGCAGAGCTTGTAACTCAGATAGCCTTTCCACCCCCCAAGCTTTCCCCACCACCGGCACAGAGGAAGCATGTCCCGAAGGCCCTCAAACCCCCCTGTTCCATCAATAACCAGCCCTCGGATCTCACCGGAGGATACCAGGGACAGGTAGGAAGCAGTGAGAGGGTCGGGTTATTCCCACACATACAGTCCTTCCACAGGGCGGCCGCCGGCTGTGCTAGCTAGCTAGCTACACATGCCAAGCGGCGCTTAAAAATACCATTTTCTCCTTGATGGATTAATTAATATCAAATTAAAAATCCATTAAAAAACCAACACTGCAGTGCCTTTTGTATTTATTAGTAACTGTGAATCATTTGTAATCTTTTCAGAAAGGGATATGAGCCTCTTTAATTATAAATTATAAACAAAAACACACCTACGCATAATCCCACACTCAACAATGTGCAGGGCTATTGATGGTGGTGGCTGCACCAAGTGCACGGAGCAGTCCTCGGGTTAACAGAAGGGGTTTTCTTACCCTAAATAAAGCTTAATAAAACCTTAACATAAACCAACCAACATTCGCATGGTCGACTCCGAGCCGAAAGACCCTGGATTAAATCCATCAGGCACCATGCTGTAGCAGGCACCCTGGAGCAAGACCCCCCCCCCTCCCCCACGCCCCTTACTTTCTCCTTAATCACTTGTATCTGAATTCACTTTGGATAGTCATTGGCTAAGTGAATAGAAGACATGTTGACGGAGGCTCGACTGGATCCTGTGCTTACATCCTTACACCTTCCAGAGCGGAATTCTGAGAACTAAGGAGCACATTGTGGCTCAAAGCCATAAGTGTGCTTTAGCTAATGTGTAAAGAGAGCACACACTGTTCTAGGCCAGCACGGCTCTAGTACCCACGCTTCATTCACACTTCAGTGCTGCTCGGACATTGACCTGCGTGTTCATGCATTTAGCGTGCTAGCGAAAACAGTGGAGCTAGCTGGTCAGGTGTGTGTGGGGATATCATTCAAAGAAATTATTGAGAAAACGGATTGTAATAAAATGTATGATAACTAACATTAAACTGCATATTATAGACGGCAAAAATAAGATCCGTGTTGTAGCTTCTTAGGAAAAAGTTTTCAAACTGGAATGATGGCAAGGACAGAAGATAACTTCATGTGCAAGTACTCGGCTCACTGGCGCCCCCTGGCGACAGTATAGGCCATGACAGGTACAACAGGCTCAGTAAATATCAACATGAACTTTCAAAATGCAAACACAATAACTTGAATTTTTTGTCCGATGCTTGTGTTTACAGCGTTTCTAGTTTCACAACGTACAAACACACAGACACTTGCATCTTTCAGCGTGTAAATTTATTTCTCATTTTTCATTAAAATATACACTCAAGACAAAGGGATCTAAATCAAACATTTTTTTCTTTAGTTACAGTAAGATCATATGTACACAGCTTGGGCCAACATAATATTAATAATCTATTTAAATATATTACAAAAAAAAAGAAGATACCATTTAGTTTCAAATCTCCACTCTTTGCTAAAACATGCTGCTTTGGAACGTTAAAATCCACCAACTCGGCCTGCCTGGAAAAGCGCTGTCGGTTACTAGTGGCGGTTAAGACGGACCGACATTCATAGACAGGTCGTTTCCAATAGAGGCTGGGAATTACTCAACGGTAAAGATTTAAGGAGAGGAAGGGCCGTGAGCGCCACAACAGCGGGGACATCGTCAAGGCCTGGCTTTTCAGAAGCGTTACGCACACACAAGCTGGATCGCTCTCCTGAAAGCTGACATTCAGCAGGTAGGGGGTTGGCCTAAGGAGACGGGTTAATAAGACCTTAGCGGTTCACACAAACCACGCACACCCCAGCCCCAACAGGCAGGGCCCTCCTCTCGCCCAGTTCACACTGAAGGAGTCCCATTCCCTTAGTTCTACACCACTGATAAGATGGAGCTGGAGCTGGACACAGTAAGTAGGAGAGGTTCACACTTGTCACGAAGCACTGTGACCCGTCAGCACTTATAATGGTCTGACGTTATACAACGGACTGACATCCAACGACAAGTGGCTTCCCCCACACCACCCCCTGATTCTTTTTGTAAAGAAAAAGTGCCCTTTTCTGTTCTGTATGACTTTATGGTAGAAAAAGGTGTACATAACATTTCTGAATCATTGCAAGTCGCAAATCATCCGTTTTGCTTTGCATAAAACAGGTTGTCTTTTTTTTTTTTTTTTGCATTTTAGCGATGACACTTCAGACGCTGACGTCACCGCGATGTATGTGCGTGTCAATGGCCTTCTGTAAACAGTGTTAGGTACGGACCAGGGGTAATAGAGAGCCAGGACCACCAGGGTGACCAGGATCTCATTCCAAGCTCTCTGCCAGTGCATTGACAAAAGGGACGCCTCTTATCATTTAAAATGGGGTTTCTTACACACCATGAATAACAAGATGGCCGAACGACCACAACTTTGAGGAAAGTGTTGCCTTTTAGATCCACCGGAACTCTGGCAAGACTTTGGCGAGTCAAGATGATGATTTCTGATGAACGATACGATCTTCCCTGTGACTGGACACATAGTTGGTGTATATACCATTGTAAAATGAAATAAAGATGCAAAGAAAAAGAATATCGACCTGTGAAGCATTCAAATGTACTGCGTGGATGTTTGGGGATTTAACAAAGAAAAAAATATATGATCATACTCCTTATTTTCTTCTATTTCATATAAATATGAACAATATAAACTGTAAAAATGTCAGAAGTGAAGAATAAATAACGAATAACACATCAGGAGTTTGTTTAAGAAATTAGGACTCATCTTAACATTAATGGTTAACATGTGATTCGTGAATTATGCATATTTTGGAAAAGACGAGTAAAGCAGTGGTTCTATCCAAGACGACGGTTATGAGCCCATCACGACATGAACCTATCACGACACTGAGGTCGTGTAGCATCAGACACACACAGATGTGTGTACAGATGTGGACTGACTCCAACTCAACTGAACCAGATCTTTAACTCCTGGCAGGTGGCAGATGCTAGGCTGTAAGTGACCCATTACTCACTCAAAGACCATCAGCTAAAATGCTATTAAAACGAAAAATCGACCTACCACCCGTGTGCCTTTGAGCAATGCAAATCAACATACCCAGCTCTCCATTCAACCAATGCTACCAGTGGGGAATTTGTTGAATTGGTCGGGCTTTAGGGCAGGTTCCTCGGTCATGAATGAGACGGGAGTGTGTGACCATTGATCCTACAGTCCCAACAAAGCATTAATACCGTACAAACAATCCCCTGTGTGAAAATAATAAAGGCATAAAATGGATGTGAGTTTTCCATAGCGGTCGCTATCATCATTCAAATAAAAACTCTTCTGCTGCAGTGCAAATCGTGCCTCAGACTTCTGGAGTCTGTCAACGTCTGGTCTGGAAAAAGACAGGGAAAACCTGCCCCCTTCAGGAGAGCAGAGGCTAGTGCAATCTGAACTATGTGGGCTGGACGGTGTGTTTCTGTATGTCTGTGCGCATGTGTTATATACTTGTGAATGTATTTAATACATGCGTATGTTTGAGTGTGTGTGTGAGTGTGTGTGATTATTCGGTTCTGTTTTGGAACATACAGCTCTAGCCTAGAAACAGTGGTCAGACAGGTTCAATGACAACTCAAGTGGCGATTTCTAGGTTTCCATGACGGTTAACAGTTCCCGTCTGCGGTGGCCGTGTGGTCTGCCGGAGTACGGGATTAGCATTCGTTCCCGTGCTGACCCTGGCAATAGGGATCCATGAGTCCCAAAGCATCCCAGTTCACGACGAAGCCACTGAGGAGTGCTTGTTTTGTTGGTATAGCAGGTGTCGCAGAGGCGGGCGGGGTCAGTCATAAATGTATACTAATGTCTTTTTTTGTTTGCCTGTGAGATCCCGCTTTGTACTGTTCTTTTCTCTAGCGCGCTCCGGGTGAGCTCGGTTTATAGATCTTAGCAGCTGGCTTTTGGATGACTTTGGTGGGGTGGGCGGGGTTACTTGCAGATGGCCTCCAGCGCGTCCAGGGTGCGCTTGATGTCGTGTATCTGAGTGGCCAGGGTGTGTATGGGCTTCATGGAGCGATCCAGCTCCTCACAACGCGCCATCAAGGTGTACATTCCCTAAGGGAGGAAGAGGGGAGAGGGTGAGAGAGGGTGAGAGGTCGAGAGAGGGTGAGGGAGGGAAAGGACACCAGAGGCATTTAAAAAAACGCCTCAATGTCAAATGGTTATTTACTGCTGCAGCATATAATGCCAGTGAGGCCACATTGAGGACTACAGGTAATCATGTCGGTGGTATATATTGGGTTGATGCCAACATTTATCGAGGATTGACAATCAATATTGGTCGATCAATTCAAAAGAAAGGAAGGAAAAACCTCCCAAAGAGTTAAACCATCCAAAGTGCTCTCTCCATCGAAGTGTCAGACTTGTAAGAACATTTATTCGCATAATTATCCAAGGCAGAGAACAATTAAAGTATGCATTCAGAATTGGAGAAGCTACAGAGTGCATTCAAGTTTCTATAGGGAACTACTTGAAGTTCAGGAACAATAAATTGATTCCCCCGAGCACTTTTCTTTTGATGAATAATAGTGCTTATGAGTCAGTTAGTGAAATGTGTTTTTAAAGGATAAGTGTGGTTATTTGGTTTAAGTGTGCTTATTATTTCTATTTTTACACGATGCTGGTCGTTCTTGGCTGCCACTGCAGTGTAACAAGTAGGCTAACAGGAACGCTAATAGGCAGACTAGCACTCAGACTAACAGGCAGGCTAACAAGGGGACTAAAAGACTGGCTAGCAGTCAGGCCAGCTAGCAAGCAGGCTAGCAAGAAGAATAGCAGGCAGACTAGCAGTCAGAAACTGCACTAGCATCACGAGCGTCAGAGGTGAACGCTACCATTAGCCAATCAAGC
>OLKM01003126.1:0-43448 GCA_900291075.1 Melanogrammus aeglefinus | reverse complement strand
TGTCACTGCGGCTGTCAGGGGTACCGGCCATAGAGTGCCAGGGCCCATCGAGACCAAGCGTTCGCAGTACGGAAACAGGTGGAAGGCTGTTTTGTCTTCTCCAACTGGTGTTGCGGCTAGGGGCGCGTGGATCCAGTGCATTGCGCACTGTGACGCACGGTGCTGGAATTCTGCAGTCCTCCTGGATAGTGGCCGTGGTCCGCACTCTACTTGAGGTCTATGTCGCTGCCATCGTCCTCCGCTACACGATTAGGGTTGGGACAGCGCCACAGTAGGGCGCACAGATTAGTGTCCCTCTTTCTAAGAGGGGCTTTGAGGCTGCGTCCCCCTAAGCGCATGCGGTCCTTCAGCATGGGACCTGCCCCGCTGATCGTGGAAAGCCTTGTCATCTCCTCCCTCGAGCCCTTTGGGTCAAGGGGGTTCTGAAGTGGCCTGTCTATGAAGGCTGCCTTTTTACTACGCCATAACAGCTTGCCCAAGCGGGTCGGGGAGTTGGCATGCCCTATCAGTGAGTGATTTACATGCTGAGGTGGAAACTCTGATGGCTCGGTGTCACTCTATGGCCCAACGTTGCCGTTCCTGGCCAAAGGACGCCTGGCCACGCAATCACCTTAAACCAGCCCCATCCAGTTAGCACGCTTGACCCCTCCTTCTGGGAGGGTGCGGGTCCCTGAGCATGCCTGTTGCCCGGTGCGGGTCCTTAGGGCTTATAGTTCGCTGCTACGCGCCGGTATTGACGCCAGTCGAGCAGCTTTTGTTTGCCATGGGTGGCTAACAGGGGTCGCTGCTTTAAACAAAGCAGAGGCTGTCCACTTGGATGTTGGAGACCATAACCACGCTTACGGGGCGCAGTGCCGCCCCCCCCACACACACTCAAGGTGTGAGCTGTCACTGCACAACTAGGAGCGTCCCCACATCAATGGGCTGCCCTGAAGGGGTGGCCCCTGGGGACCATCCGTGCCGCGGCGTCATGGGGCGTCGCCTTTAGCACATTCTCGCGGTTCTACGCTGGGTCAAACGTTGCCCATTCCCCATACCAATGGCCGGTGCCCTGATTGCAGAGCTCCTGCTTTCCTCTGATGCAGTAAGTGAGCACCTTGAACTCTTCCGTGACGTTGTTTTGGTAATTGGCGGCATCCAGTGCTTAATGCACGCCTCTGGCCGGTCAGTAAGGATGACATCACGGAACTCAGAGTTACGTATGTAACTTCCGTTTATGAATCCTGGATGACCGCCAGAGTTTACAGGTCACTCAGCAAGTTCTCGTGGTTTCGCTGAGAAGATTCTGGGAACAGATCCTCTGTCGACACCGGCTATAAGCCAATCCGGTGTCCACGAGGGTCACATGTGACCTTGTTGGTATAGAGGTAACTTCGAACTGGTTTAGCGCATCGCCGCGAGACGGATAAATTCTCAGTGCTTAACTGCACACCGGCCTCTGGCGTCACTCCAGATGCCTAGAACCGGAGTTTGTACATACGTAACTCCTGCGTTTTCTGACACACAAATACTTAGGTTTACTTGTTTGGGAAGAACGACTATAATATCGTCTCCTTTAATAGTCCTTTGCTATGACTTTATGTTGCTGTGGGCTTATATAATATTTAGAAATAATAGTAGTAATGGCACTGGTAAAAAAAAAAAAGTATTTATATTATCAGTGGGGGCAAAAAAATGTATTTAGTCAGCACAATCAATTGTTGCAAGTTCTCCCCACTAAAAAGAACGCGAGAGGCCTGTTATTTTTCCTCATAGGTAAAATCTTACAGCTATGAGAGACAAAAATGAAAAAAAAAATCCAGAAAACTTACATTGTCTGATTTTTTTAAAGAAATTATTTGCAAATATGGTGATAAATAAGGATTTTGTCACCTACAACCGCAAGATCTCTGCTGTCACAGACCTGTACTTCTTTAAAGAGGCTCCTCTGGTCCTCCACTCGTTACTGTAAAATTAATGGCACCTGTTTGAACTCCTTATTATAAAAGACACCTGTCCCACAACCCTCAAACACTGTCCACATCCAACTCACATATGGCCCATGAACCAAACGAGCTGTCAAAGGACAAGAAACACAATTGTAGACCGCAACCAGGCCTGGGAAGTCTGAAAATCTGCATAGTTAAGGCTTGGTGTGAAGAAATCAACTGGTGGGAGCAATTATTAGGAAATGGAAGACATACAAGAACCACTGGATAATCTCCCGTCGATCTGGGGGCTCCATGCAAGATCTCACGCCTGTGGGTCAAATGATCACAAGAAACGGTGACAAAATCCCAGAACCACACGGGGGACCTAAGTGGAATTGACCTCCAGAGAGCTGGGACCTAAAGTAACCAAAGGCTAACCATCATATAACACAACTACGGGCCGCCAGGGACTCCAACCTCTCAGTGCCAGACTGTCCCCTGCTAAAGCCAGTGCATGTCCGGGCCCGTTTGAAAGTTTGCTAGAGAGTTTTGGATGTATCCAGAACAGGATTGGGAGAATTTTCATAATGGTCCAGATGAAACCAAAAATATAACTTTTTGGTAAAAACTCAATCTCGTCGTGTTTGGAGGAGAAAGAATGCTGAGTTGCATCCAAGAAACACCATACCTACTATCGTGAAGCATGGGGGTGGAAACATCATGCTTTGGGGCTGTTTTCTGCCAAGGGACCAGGATCTGTCTGATTCCGTGTGACCGGAAAGAATGAATGGGGCCATGTATCTTGAGATTTTGAGTGGAAACCTCCTTCCCATCAGCAAGGGCACTGAAGATGGAAACGTGGCTGGGTGTTTCAGCAGGACAATGACCCCAACCACACCGCCCGGGCAACGAAGGAGTGGCTTCGTAAGAAGCATTTCAAGGTCCTGGAGTGGCCTAGCCAGTCTCCTAGATCTCAACCCCATAGAAAATCTTTGGAGGGAGTTGAAAGTCTGTTTGTTGCCCAGCGAAGGCCCAAAAACATCACTGCTCTAGAGGAGATCTGCATGGAGGAATGGGCCAAAAATACCAGCAGCAGTGTGGTGAAAACCTGTGTAAAGACTTACAGAAAACGTTTGACCTTCTGTCATTGCCAACAAAGGGCTATGTTACAAGTTATTGAGATGACCTGTTGTTATTTGACCAAAATACTTAATTTCCACCATAATTTGCAAATAAATTCTTTAAAAATCAGACAATGTGATTTTTCTAGATATTTTTTTTTCATTTTGTCTCTCTTCATAGCTGAGGTATACTATTGATGAAAATTACAGGCCTCATCTTTTTAAGTGGGAGAACTTGCACAATGGTGGCTGACTAAATACTTTTTTGCCCCACTGTACATACAAACATACATACATACATACATACACACAAATCTGATATTATACTACTCCTCTCAATTTTCGCGAATGGTTGGACTTCTGACTATACTGCCGCCTCGATTTACGTTTATATTGCTCCCTTTCTCCTGGAGCACTCCGGATTCGTAAGCTCAGACGCGACAGTCACACTGACGGACGAAACGACCTCCGGGACCAGATGAAAGGGTCCCTATCTGTATTTACAGTAGGGTGTGAATGGGCCTTAAGGCTTGTGCAGGCACATGTGCCTGCACATGTGATTAACAGTCAAACAATCAGAATAGATGCACTGATGAGTCCCAAGTGAGGCAGGAGTAGTGTGAAACCTAAATTCTCCGGGGCAGCAACGAGGCGACATCCGGTCGGGTAGTAGCAGTTAAAACCACTAGACCCAGTGGGGCCGCTGATTGGGCCCTGTGCTTTAATCACTCTCTTATGGTCCAGTAAAATGTGTCTTTAGTCGCCACGATACACAAATCGCAACAGGCAGGTATTACGCTCACATGCAGACAACCCTTGCACGGGCGCAAAGTCTCTTTCTGCAAGGCAATTTCCCTGTGGTGTTAAACCGAACGGTGCAGCTTTGTTCTGTTGATTCACTGCGGGAGCAATCATGTTGTTTCTGTTTGATCAGCCGTGATGACGTCAGTTATCACACAGACCGAAACTCTCCGTCTGGATAACGTAGAGATATTCAATGGTATATGGTATTTAGAATAAATTGGGCTAGAGTTTTTATAAAGACTATTTCTGTCCAATTAGATAAAGATTCTGACATGAATCCAACAGACGAGCACATTGTCCTCGTCATATGTATTTTCTCTACCTTTTATTGTGAAGTTCCATTTTATTTTGGAGGCCGTCGATCAATTAGTAGAGGCTCTGCACCTTGACAGCGGTTCGAAGCCCTGCAGACCTAATGAAGACACTTTGCCTCGTCCAGGTCTGTGCATCATTATTACGTCCCATAACTGGACACTTTGGGAGATGGTGTACTCCCCTTGGCTGGACTGCAAAACACATTATTGTTTACTTTAGCTGCCATGACTAGCTTGCTGCTCAGCATATGAGGTCCATCTGTTGACTGCTCCCAGTCCTTACAGTGGGAGCGAAAAAGACCTAAACAGCATTGGTCTATTGCATATGCATAAGGTGTGCTTGAAGGAGGGCACATCTTATTTTTTATAAACCACTTCTATGCAATTAAAGACAATTGAACAACTTACTTTTGATAACTGCAAAAGGTTGATTTTATGATTATTACATGTTAAACATTTTTTTCTGTGTGTATGCCACAGGATGAAAAATACCTCAAGCCTGCTGAAGATTTCTGATGTCTCCATATAACTCTACAATTATCATCTCAAACCTTTATTATAATTAATGTTATTCCAACATGTGCCTAAAGTTTAATAAAATCTAACTTTTAGAATTATACCTCTTTAAACTAGCATTGTATAAGACTGTTAGAAGCAAGGGATTGAATTCAAATGTCTTATATTATTTATTTATGATTAAATCGTTTTAACCTTATTTCAATGTTTATTTTATCAGCCCAAAACCCTGAGATATAATTTATGCAACAAGTATACACAGAGCATATTTCAGCTTCTACTACTTTCAAATAGATACACAACATTCCTTATGATGCTTAGCTTTAATACACTGCAATTATTGAAAGGTTTTATTTACTTTATTGACCATGTGTTACCTATCTATCCTTGATTATACTAAGTATCTTAGACTTAAATTTGTTTTGATTAATTCAACAAGGTATTTATTAGTCGGTTGTTGACTTGTTGGACTTACATTTTAGTGTTTTGCTAAAACTTGAAAGAAATGTATACATTTTCTATTTTTGGACTTTTGAAACTCAACAAAAAGTGGTGGTTGGCAGTAAAGGTAAATGGAAAATTTAAAAGGGTAATTTAGAGCTTGTGGAGTGTTGCAGCTTTGCAGAAGCTTCAGATGATCTCGACCAGGAGATCAGATTACACACTAAGTCCAGAAGGCCTAAAAGCTAATATCTGAAAACTTAGAGCAGACACACATTATTGACTTTGATAAAAACGATACAATTTCTTATACAGCATACAACACAAATTGTAACAACACAAAATAGCGTTAGTCAACAATGAATTTATTAACAGTTAAATTATTACTCCACTTGTTTGGCTTTAATAAATAATTACTGTGGATGTAAGCCTAATAAACGTATTGCCGTAAAGCATTATCAAAACATGAAAACTGCATGTCATAAGCAAAGGTAAAATGTTGTACTTGTATAACATACTTTATGCATTGTATCTGCAATAAAGAGGAAAGTAAAAGCTAACAAGTGTGATATGGGTTTTACCTGGCCTCAAGTTTAAATGTATTTATGTATTCGCTCTGTGATTTGTGTCTGAGAAGATTTGATTCATTCAATATTCCATACGGTTATTAGAGCCATGGGCCTTCTACTGTGTTCATGTTGTCTTTATGGACACGTGTGTGTGTGTGTGTACAATATATTTCCTTTTGGAAACAATGCGCTACAGATCACATCAGTGTATTGATGATGAAACCATTCCACTCATGCGAGACCTGGGACAGGAGCAGTGAGTCTCAGTGGGGCTCAGGCGGACGGAGGTTCATAAGTGTGAAAGTGGATTCCTTTGGAGCACGTTATCTTCATCACAGCGCCGTTCAGACCGCTGTCCGTTATCAGCCTCATCACCCCTTCTGCAATCAGCGAAGGCCTTCAAACAGGAGAGAGGGGAGCAGTCAGCTCATGGCAGGAGGAAATGGGGGTTAGGCTCTGGGCCGTGCAATAGAACATTGTTGTCTGCTGTTTTTCCTGTTTAATCTCAGCAAATCAAGAACAGAGAAAACAAAACAAGGGTTGGGCTGCAGTCTATCAACGCATCTATTTTTACATCGGGTTGGTGGAAAATATGTTTTTAAATGGCATACGACTGAATGTCATTTGTAAGGTTTATGTTATCAAATCTTTTTTTTGAATAGATCATCTTTTTTGTATGGTTTGTATTAATTAGGAAGTTAAGGGAAAAGGCGGTTGGTGCAATCACTGACCCTTAGGTAGGGTGTGTTAATATACCGACTGGACTGGTTTCAGCAGGGTGAATCATTGACGAGTGTCGCACTTGGAGGAGTGCCAAAGATAGAGGGGGAAAAACAACGTGCATAATTTGTGTGTGGTTGCGAGTGTGTGCGTGTGAGCTTTCATGTACAGTTGATTGCTGTGTGCCAAGCCTCAGTAGAGCCCAGCGATTCTGTGTCAGAAGTCTGGGAGAGGGGACAATGCCTCCTCTGAAGGTAAAAAATGGTTTGCTCTATCAGTGAAGTGCAGCTGGGACAAGTTGAGGGTTATTAAAACCACTCTCTTTGTGCTTGTGTATAAACTCACTGCAGAACTCCAAACTTGTTCATGCTCTGTTTGAAGTCATCCTTGAACTTCACAAACTTCCCCATGTTGGCCGCGTTCTCCACCGAGTGCAGCAGGGGTGTGTTGACAAACGCAGGGCAGAGGACGTTGATCCGGACTCCATAGTCTCCCAGCAACGAGGCATCCTAGACAGATCCATGTACACAGAGGAACAAAAACATGTCAAACAAACCTTAATCCGACCATGCCTCATGCTTCTTTTCATGGCTGTGGATTAGTCGAACAACAGAAGTTTTGGTAGTTGTAAAGATAATTAATACTGACATCTCTCGACTTTCAATCAATATCAAGAGATCGTAATAGATGATCTTCCATTGGATTAGTCTCCTGTCTGTAACACAACTAAATTGGAGTTTGTGTCCTGCAGAAAACACCCTGAGCAGCAGCCGCCCAGGATGGCCTCTTCCCGTACTCCTGGACTCCAATAGTCCATCTATGGTGATTTGACTCACGCTCCCCGGTCTCCAGATGCTAACACCATTCGTCATGTATCCCGCCGTTCCCATTGTTGAGTAGCTTAACCGGCTAGACGAGAGGCTCCATTGGCCACACCACCGTCTTGGGAAACGAGGATACGAGGATCAGGGTTTCCTGACAGAAAGTATTTCAGCAACTCTTTGAGGACGTGAATAGACAAACGGCCTTATAGCTGTACTTTTCTTTTGGTGAACCTAACCCTAGCCCTAACTCATATTTACATAGTTTGGTTGATCAAGGCGCAAATGCGGCCTACAATAGAAAATGTGATAACAAGATTGCAAATTTCTCTTTTCCCTGTGCTTGATGATTAGTGATTGAGTGATCGAGTCTTCAGCATCAGGAAAGGGCTTTTGAACCGCTCCCACGGTGTGGTCCAGGAACAGTGGTAGAAACGGCAATGTGGAACAACATAACACGATAGGAAAGATACATGCTCAATGTAAATATCCATGACAACAACCAACATTATTTGTTTATAGAACAGATACAATCATTTACCATTCATTATCAAAAGTCAAAGCAGCAGTTCATTTGTAAATTCATGCTTATAAATTAATTAACAACTGTTACTTAATGGTTAATTAATGTACGATTATAGTTCAATGTTACCTTTTATTGTTGCTTTATTGTATGCCCCCAACAAGTGACTTTTACAATCTGCTGAGGAGATCCGGTTTTTTTAATTCCACCTGCACTAATATTCTGGACTTGATTGCACCCTTCAAAGACAGACGCCCTAAACCTGTTGCTGAGCCGTGGCTTAATGTTTACACTCGCACTCTTAGAAAACACATGTAAGGGTGCTGAGAGAAAATGGAAGAGGGGTAACTCCATGTCTCCCTTGGGATTTTAAGAGACAGTTTAACTGAATATGAGAAAGCCGTTAAATCTGCGAAAATACAATTCATTTCCAACCTTGTGTCCAATCAAGAACAGCCATAGGCCCCAGTTTCTTTTTGATACTTTCAACCATCTCATAAATCCCTGTAACTCTCCTGTTGTTGTGCCATCTCACTTTATGGGAACAATTTCTTGCGTTTTTTTATTGAAAAAATCTCTGCAATCAGGTGTTCACCTCTTCTGTCCACCGTAGATCCAGCTGTGTCTCATGTATGCCATACTGTCTTTGAGCAGTTTGACCCAGTGTCACTCTCTGAGTAATTGCAGTGGTTAAAAAATTGAGACCTTCACAATATCCTTTAGACAGTATTCCTGCAAGATTACTGAAAGACGTCTAACATTGTTGGCCCACACATTTTAACATTAATAAACACCTGCCTTGCCTCAGGCTGTGTTCCAACTGCTTTTAAACATGCTATAGTTCAGCCCCTTATCAAAAAACACAACCTTGACCCCTCTGTTCTCTCCAGCTTTAGGTCCATCTCTAAGCTTCCCTTCCTTTCTAAAGTGTTTGAAAAAGTGGTTTAGAACAACTGAAGCTACACCTAGATCTTAATGGCATAACATAAAAGTTTCAGTCTGGGTTCAAATCACGCCAGAGCACACAAAAACTACACTTTTAAAAATCTTTAATGATCTTCTCTTAACTGTTGACTCGGGGAGCTCTGCTGCGCTCCTGCTTTCAGACTTCACTGCTGCCTTCGACACAGTCGATCACCAGATTCTTTTATCCTGCCTGGACCTGTGTGTTGGTGTTACTAGAAATGTCCTAAAATGGTTCAAGTCGTATCTGTCAGAGAGAACTTTCTCTGTTCACCTATGCCAGTACTCAGCTGCAGCCCCACTAGCCTGTGGGTCCCTCAAGGCTCTATTTTAGCTCAAATTCTTTTTGCTTTATATTTGCTTCCACTAGGTTCCATTTTTAAAAAACACGACATTTCTTTCCATTGTTTCGCAAAACAAGGATTCCATAAATGCATTGTTGAATTGTCTGAAAGATTAAAAACCTGGTTGGAACTTCATTTCCTCACACTAAACAAGAAAACTGAGATAATTGTTTTTTGGTAAATCTGAACTACTAGATGGCATTGGCAGTGTCCTTGGTCCCCTTGCCTCCCACAGCCGTCCTTTTGTTAGAAAGCTCTGAGTTATTTTTGACAATGGTTTTAATTTGAAAATCAAATAAGCTCAGTCGTCAAGACAAGCTTCTTCCAGCTGCGACTCCTAGCTAAAGTAAAGCCTTATCTCCCTCCAAAGCACTTTGAGAGAGTCATTCACTTGACATTATGTCCCGTTTATATTACTGAAATTCTTTCTATTTTGGTATGGACCAATGATTGCTCCGTCGCAGCTGGTACAAAATACTGCTGCACGTCTCCTCACTGGGAAAAGGCGATATGATCCCTGTTCAGGCCTCTCTTCACTGGCTTCCTGTAGTTTTTAGAATCAAGTTCAAAATTCTGTTGTTTGCTTTTAAATCTTTACATGGGCTGGCAGCTCAATATATGTCAGAGTTGCTCTGCATTCATGCTCCAGTTAGAGAATTACGGTCAGCTCGGCAGGTGCTGCTGGATGTACCTAGGTGCAGACTAAAAACAAAAGTGGACAGAGCCTTCGCTGTGGCTGTTCCCAATCTCTAACAGTCTTCCCCTGAGTCTGAGAACTGCTAGCAGCTAGAGGCTGCTGGAAGCCACCAGGCTGCAGACTATCACTGGGAGAGGGCCCATTGGGTAAACAGCTGAGCTTCCCTATCATCAGCCTGGTATTTTCAACCGTTGGTCTCCAGGACACACAGGTGGAGAGAGGGGCGGTTCACGACGAGTTGTGATGATAGACGAAACACATCGATACCTGAACAAAAGGAGACTTCCTCTGTGTGTGTGTGTGTGTGTGTGTGTGTGTGTGTGTGTGTGTGTGTGTGTGTGTGTTGTGTGTGTGTGTTGTGTGTGTGTGTGTGTGGTGCGCGTGTGCGTGTGTGTGTGTTTTACCCACCGCTATTGCTCTGGTGAAACCGATGACTCCGTATTTGGTCGCCGTGTAGACAGGCTGATGTGGAGAATGCAGGAATGCTGGATTACAAAGGAAAACCAACACAAGGTAAGGCTTCGTCTTGAATCTGATAAAATGTGTGGGTTTGAGCAGCAGATGCATATCAAATGAAAATGTAACCTCTATGAATATGAATAGGGATGCTTTATCTGGGCATCTTCGAATGAATGTCATTGAAATTAAATCTCATTTTCATTTCAAGGTGAAATAAGACAAAATGTTGGAAACAACTACTTTATCTTAAAACGGTTACTGTCAAAAGGTTTGACAGGATCTTGTACTCCAATAGTATCTATATGTACATGAGGGCTATTTGCATTAACCTTGTGTATAATAATTGTGAACTAATTGTTAAAGTATTATAGTGATATTATTGTTATTGGTCTTGCTACATATTTATACACACACATGATTCATTTAATGACCCATGTGTTCTATTTAGATAATTCAATTCATTTTAGGGTAGGGATATTATGATGTGAACATTTGAATATGCCAAGATTATGAATCAAAACATTGTCAGTCCCATAACATTCTTTTAACAAACAGCAACATCTTCAGTAATGCAAGCATTAATGATTACCCACATTAACATTAACAAGTTGATACATTTATTACACACACACACACACACACACACACACACACACACACACACACACACACACACACACACACACACACACACACACACACACACACACACACACACACACACACACACACACACATGCTCCACACACGCACACACGCACACACACTTGAACAAAACATGCAGAGACAAGCACAAAAAAATGCTGAATACTACCATTTACTTGGTTGTACAGGAACTCCACAAAGTTCAGGTTTTGAGGACAATGACCTCAAACCTTGATTTGAACAACACTAACGGCCAATCTCATTTCTCTATTTTACCCCTTCCCCTTGCCCCTTCCTCTTGCCCTACGTCTTGGCCCTTGAAACAGAGTGTTAAGGGCTAGGGGTAACAACATACCCCTATGAATTGAGACAACACTTGTTGTATGACACTCATCATACATCGTCGCTAGCTGGCTGCACGTCACCAGAGGCGACAATTGTTGATCACAAACTTGAAGATGCCGGTTGCGCAGTGTATTGTGGGTACCCCTTGGTTTCAAGTAAGCTCCCGATCTTACTTGGTTTTAAGGGGTATCTACCCCTTGCCCTTATCCCTACCCCTCGATCGAAATGAGAATTGAGATAGCCCTTCGTCTCACGGGCACGCACAAAACCAAGGGGAAGGGGGAAGGGGAAGGGGTAAAATAGAGAATTGAGATTGGCCGTAACACTAACACTAACAACATAGCTGTAGGCCTCATCTGTAGGCTTACAGCAATGTAGGCCTACAGATGATTGTGTGTTTTAGTTAGATGTAGTTATTTCAAAAAGCTAAATCTGCTCATAAAATGTCCAAGCGCAGTCAACGTTTCCAAAGCTTAATAATGTTGTAAACGTCCCTCTATTATTTTAGGCAGAATCTGAAATATGAATTCTCTCTGCAAGCAGCTCCATTTACATTCAGTGGAATGTGTCAGTACTTTCTTACATTGCAGTAGTAGCTACTGCTGCCGGCTGCCTTCTATAACCATGCTCAAATACAGGCTATGTTGTAGGCCTACAGACTGTTTATCTGACTCACATAAGGCTCATAACGTTAAGTGGTAAATTGAATCAATAATAAGAGAAGAATAAGAACACTAAGGTTTTAGTTAAGGAGATGTACTGAGGCCACACCATGTAGGCTACAATACAGAATACTTTGAACAAAAACATAGTTTAGTAAAGTCTTCAGTAGTCTTTCAACACCACACTGACAACCCTTCATTTCATAGTCCATGGTATCAGTACGGTATCAATGGCTGGACTCCCCGAAGACCTGAAAGGAAATACTTTCTTGGAAAGAAGCAAACAAAACCACACCCATTTTTAGTCAACTATAAGCCAGAAGGAACCCTGTTTGCTCTGCTTCAAATGGTGCAGTGCAGGGCCGAGAGTGAATAGTGTTGGCTTAAACTCTGCCTATCCTTTCTTTCTGTTTAATGAACAAAGAGTTCATTCAAGTTCACTTGGTACCGTATTTCAATTTTCTTTTTTATTTCATCAAATTTTCCTTTTAATTGAATAACTATTTCAATGTTGTTTTTTTTACACAAAAGACATAATCTTGTAACAGTACTAAAACACTCTGTTAACTATCATAACTAAGATCTAATCTAATGCCTGGAGAGACAATTCCTTTGTGCTTAGGTCTCAAATCCATGTCAGAGAGACAGTTTGCTGAGCCAAACTTGTGGGGGAAAGGTTGGATAAGCATTGAGGGGGTGGGAGACTGCAAGAGGAGCAGACAGAAATACATCCTCTCACAATACGAAGCCGGATGACACAATGCTGATAACTGAACTGCAGCGCATTTCATCAAGTTTCTTGTAAGGTGTGTGACATTTTGTCAAGTATTGAACTTTCAACCCCATGTTAAATATATCTTACTCCATTACCACATTGAGTGCTTATTCACAAACCGGTATCGCACAAATTGGCAAACCATATGTTTTCAAGTATATTCTTTTCACAGACTGATTAGCAACTAAGTATGTAAAACCTGCCTTGCTTTGTACCTAACTCAATGCTCAGCTTAACCTTTAACATGAGTGTGACATTCAACATTCCAACCTTAAAACATTGGGGTGTGTGTGTGTGTGTGTGTGTGTGTGTGTGTGTGTGTGTGTGTGTGTGTGTGTGTGTGTGTGTGTGTGTGTGTGTGTGTGTGTGTGTGTGTGTGTGTGTGTGTGTGTGTGTGTGTGTGTCTGTGTATGTGGCACAAGGGCTCTGTGGGGTAATGCTTGACAGCGGACGCTGTCTGTGGTACTGAAGCTGCCCGCTCTGTTTCCTAACAGCGTCCTGGTCACTGCAATAGTCTACACTGACCAGAGTGATGACAGCCTTTGTGTAAATGCCCCCGTCTGTCCTCAACTCATCCTCATACACGTCTGTTTTGTATTCATCTAAACATGCAAGGACGTTTGCATGTTTAGAAAAAACTTTGTAAGCCTGCTGTCAGCTAGACGGGGTAGCCCCGCCCATTCTGACAGCGATTTAAGTTCGCCCTGGACAAGGGTCTGAAGAAGAGCAATACATTTCTTTCTGCTTCCGATACGTTTTTGCGGGAGCCAATCACCAAGCTGGCTTTTCCCCTTGGCGCGCTATTGGCTGGTTTAACACAATGACGACAGGGAAGCGACGGCAAGCAGCCAATCGCGTACAGAGTCAGTTGAACTTGTTGGCCCGTTGATCACGCCTCTTGTGCTGAAGGAAATGACGGCAGCTTCCCCAGACCAACGTGCAATCTACGATTGAGCTTGGTCTGGTGATAGCCAGACTAGCCAGTCAGTATCAAGGTCAAGGTCAAGGTTCAACTTTATTGTCCCGGTGGGGAAATTTGTCTTGGGCACAGTGCATCATTGCTTTCTTAACATACACCGAGTACAACAGAATAAAAACACATCCACAGACACAAACATAACCAGACAAACCAACATTTTAACATTGAGAACAGGGAGCTTGATAGACTTAAATTACACCTTGCTGTATAGCATAGAAATCTACAGTATGGGGATAAAGTACAAGTGTTTATTGCACTAGAACTTATGGATAGAGTGTTTTGTGCTAAAGTGCTTGATTCTAAAATGCTGTGTGCTAAAGTACTGTGTGCTAAAGTGCTAACCTATTTATTGCACATTATTCTATTGCACATTGTTCGTCAGCTTAATGGAGGCTGGGACTAATGATAATTTAAGGCGGTTAGATTTGCATAGCGGCACAATCTTCTCCCTGATGGCAGGGTTTCATTAAGGGAAGACTAGGTCTTGGGAGTTAGAAATTATTTTCTTGGCTTTTTTCCTAACTGCCTGCTCATAGATGCTCTATAAAGGCTCATTCTTTCCTCCCTACGATTTTCATTGCTGTTTGGTGCATGCCGGCCAGTTTGCTTTTTAGCTTAACGGTTAGGTTGCCAAACCATGAGGTGATACCATATCTAATGATGCTCTCTACAATGGCACGGTAGAAAATCCTCATCATGTGGCTGCTACGCCGTAAAATCTTATAGCCTCTGTTGCAGTCTATTGCACAGGTTGTCAATGTGTGTCTTCCAGCAGAGAAGATTATCAATATGAGGATACCTGGGTGATTTCCTGATTTTTGATGACCACTGGCACATGATCAGTCACTTGCTTCGGATCCAAAACCATTTCCTGTGTTTTGGTCACGTTTAGAATAAGATGGTTGGTGTCACACCACTTAATAAATAGGTCTATCTCATCCTGGTACACAGAGGGGTCCATATCCTTGTGTAGAAGGCTCAGGAGCATGGTATCGTCCGCAAATTTCACCATACTGTAGTTGTTAGGGTGCACAGTCCTAAAATCATTGGTGTACAATGTAAACAGTGTTGGTGATACAACGCAACCCTGTCGGACTCCTGTGTTGCAGTGTTTGGTGTCTTGACAGTGTTCTGTTGACCTTCACTTGCTGTGTTCTGTTCGTTAGAAAAGAGTAAAACCATTTGATCAAGCTGGTTTTTACACTCATGACTTTGAGCTTCTCTAAGAGTATTGTGAATTTGCACTGTATTAAAAGCTGAGCTGAAATCAAATACAATTCTAGCATAAGCAATCATGGTTTACATGATGAGTCAGCCCCTGACTGCTGCCACTGTTCAGGAAGTGGGACCCGCTCATGAAGAGAGTTCTGTGCTAATGTGGCTCAGAACTCACAAGAACTCTGGATCATCAAGATGTGATGATCCAGTACACATGTAGACAAACCCAGTCTGGTTCCATGACAAAGCCATGCCTTTAGTCTGTCGTGTCAGGTGACCTCCAGAGGGCAAGGTGCAGTTATAATGCATGCAGACGTGTGTTATCTTTTACCTTTGTGTGTGTGTGTTTACCTGCCATGGAGGATACATTGATAACGACCCCGCCTCTCTTGCCGCGCTCTTTGCTCATGTGGTCCAGAGCGAGATAGGTTCCCTTAACGACTGACGTCTGCACAGACAGAGTACTCTCAGAATCAGACATTTGAATTACCAAAGTAGAAATCACAATGAATCAGTCACAATCAGTGTTAGCAGTTGTTATAGGAAATACAAATGTAGAATATAGAGGCTCAGGAGGGGATACTTATATTAAGGTCGCATTTTATAATGTGCCTAAATGTTCGAGAGTGCGACTACCAGTGCCTTGACACATAGAACCCTTAAACATTAGTTTCCTCTCAAACTGCGTCTTGCAATTGGAAGATGTATCTATGTATTGGGGCCGTTAGGCCTACCGAGTTAGGAGATATTAATATATCAAGATATTAGGAGATATCAAGCCCCAGACCGGCTGCAGGGTTTTTCATTTGAGGGGTTACAAAAGGAAAGGCCATGTAGTTTACATGGGCTTCCTAAGGAGATAAGGTAGGATGATAGGCCTGATGGCAGCAATGACATTGACCTTTTTAAATGTAGAATTATACGACTGAAGGATTAATAATGATGTTGAGAACTCTAGCCATAGGCCTACTCTGCCTGCATAAAATTTCCATTTATTTCGATATTTTCAGAGGTTTTTGTGTTCTGTTTTAGGGCGCATGATTGTCCTGCGTTTTTTTTTGTATGTTAAACAACATTTCAAAAGGCCAGTGGATAACATGTCGTAATTTACCAAATTGACTTGTATAGTCTTTTCCCAGTCGTTCTCATTGTTGATGCCAGCGTTGTTGACCACAATGTCCAGCCGGCCATACAGGTCCACGGTTCTTTGGAAGGCATCTACGGCAATAGAGACAGAAGAGAAGACCAAACCAGTAACTGGTTTTTAGACTATTGAATCATCTGAATGAGCCCTAATTGCAGGAAACTTTCTTGACAGATTTCGGAAAAAAGAATAATGAGGTGTCATTAACCCGAAGAGAATTAGAACAACTATCAAATATATACAAATACTGAAGAATAAAGGCTAAGTCCAGCAAAGCGTTTATCTAATCTTTTCAGGTAAACCTCAAACAATGAATGAAGCTGAACGCCAGGGAGTTGATTCAGTATGTGTCTTTACCTGTGCCATTTGCATTCCACACTTGGACACCAAACAATTAGGACAAAACACACTGCTGTACAAGTTTACATGGGCATTCAAATAGCAAATGCATTCACTCAGTGATACACTTGTGCTTGTATAAACTTGAAGCACAGGTGCAGTCTAGGCACCTTCAAATATTTCCGGGGCTTGAGGATTTGCACCAAAACATTCATGTGTGCACAATAATCCCACTCTGCACAAGCCGATGCACATGTGGCACCCAAGTAAATGAATGTTGTTTTACCAATAACACAAATGTGGAAGTGTTTTTCTCCTCTGCACAAGTCTTAAACTAACCTCACTATTTGATAGGTAAACACTTATTTTCTGCTGTTCTATAGCACATTACAAGTTCCAGAGCAATGGTGTAGCTATGGCCTACAGAATACACCCCATGCTTTAAAGTGATGCAACGCTGCATACATGGTGGTAGTTCACCGTCTTGCTGTAACTTGATAGGCATTTTTAAAAGAAGAAGATTTCTTCCCCCTGAACTCAGTGCAGAGTTCAGACAGACTGAACGTATACAGGAAGCTCTGTGACTGCTTTTGGACAGCAATGACAGCAAAAGAGTCTGCAGTTCTTATTGCAGATAAATAATCCTGCTTTGGATTGTTATATTTGGCATGTCTGAAATCAGAAGAAATAAAACAACGTAGAACTATGCCAGCCATGTCTGAATAAATTGTCCTGAAAATAAAATCACATTACCATGGGATTATGACTATGTATTATATTTGAATACGCAATAACCTCTTTGTAAAATGTAAAGTGGTCTAGTTCTTAGCAGACCTGGTCATAATCGTAATCCTTTTCTAAACTGACAAGCTAAGACAGATACATTGAATGAAAATTAGAGATGTAGAATAAAGTGCAAAAAAAGAAAGTACAAATACCTCACACACACATAGCCTCACAAGCTTACACAAGAGTTCACATGCATGTATGTATACACTTATTAAAAATGTACAAACGGCGGAACATCGTTCTACCTTTATAAACTAGATTCATGTGCAAAGTCTAAATGATAAAAATAAGTCGCTCTCACACACACAGACACATACACTCTCACACACATACTCTCACACACACACACACACATGCACACACCTTGTTCTGTTTTCTCTGTGACCTGTGAACAGCAGAACAGTCCTTTGAGTGAAACAGCATTCCTCAACAGTTAGCTTGCGGGCATTCCCTAATTCCTCAACAGACAATGAAACCCTGTTTTGTTTTTAGACACTGCCTTTCCCACCGCATCAGGTATGAAGAAACAGCTTCCAAGATAGTGAATGTTGGTATATCACTAGATAGGCATACTTGAAGTTCCATGTCTTTGCTAGGTAATCAACCTTTAGGGAGATTGGGAAAAGTCAGCTCATAAATCAACACACCAATCAGAGCGGGTTTACTGACTGACTGTAATCATGTTTTTGTACATCATCGCTCCAACAACATAGTCACGTTCATCATAGACAAGTATATCCTCCTTTCAATTGATTTACAGAGAAACAGCAGAGCAGCGACAGAAGGCTCCAAGCCAGATGCATATTGGCAAGAATAATAGAATTCAATACCTTTGAGTTTATCCCCGTCTGTGATGTCACACTGGATAAACGTGCAGTTCCCCTCTCCGTATTTAGCGTCCAGCTGGACCTGGCATTCACGGCCTACCTCCTGGTTCAGGTCCACCAAAGCCACCTACAGATGGACCAAACACACAGACATTCATTCTCATATGTTTGCATAGGTTACCTCTGTCAGCAGAACAACAACAGAAAGAGACTAATAGAAGTATTAATTTAGCGTGAACGTGCAGACGTGCTTACCAGAAGCAAGACCTGAAGCAAGCATGACCTGAACTTTGCATTTCCTTCATCTGCCTGCTTTGTCTAGGCAGCTATACTGACTGACATGTAGTCATTCAGCAGAATATGCTTTTACCTTAACACACTGACACGTGAGGCTGACCACAACCACAGGCTACACTCCAAATTGGAGAACCTCAAGACCTGGAGTGAGTTCCAGTTACAGAATATATCACATTTCAAAGGACAATTGCCAAATCACATTTATATTAACTTCAGTATCAATTTAAAAACATTTCCAAGTTTGAAATGTCTATTATTTTCTTGGCAAACGGAGTTACCGTGATTGTAACCCGTTTTCACCAAAGGCCTTGTTGATATTGTGTCTAGCAGTGTTTTTACTGGCCACGCCTGCAGAGACAATCAAAAGGACCAATAACCAGTTATGTGTGTTGTGAAGTAAAGGTATATTATACAGGCTATCTCTTGTTAACATTTTGGACACTTTGTTTGTGTCAGACACAACCACTATCATGCTTTGAATCTGCTCAAACTGGGAATGCAGTGCACCACTGACTAACCACTGATTAAACAAATTGTGCCAAATTTTTCAACTTTCTTTACAGAATTTGACATAGTAGCAGCATACATCTAATATACATGTACTAGAAACATTAGCGCATTGTGGCATTTTCTTAGATAACCAAAATAGCCGAGCAGTATATGGACTGTAAGGTAGATTTAGATGGGGGCAACTCCTGGTCATTTTAGTATTTTTCTACTGCACTCACAAATTACTTTTATAATTTATTTTCAGAATTCGATATCTCCTAGCTGTATGCATTAAACAAACTTACCAGTGAATAAGTGTTCTGTAGTCTGAAATGTGATTATAAAATGTTGTTTTTCAGTTGACTATGAATGTATAGGTTCAATTCACAATAACAAATACATATTTCATTTAAATAGAAGGATTGCCTTTCTCTTATACGAGTGCTGAACAAAGACACATTTTTAATAAGGGAAAATAAAAAGAACCGTCATACACAAGTTGGCTTATTCAGCAAAGCTATTTCTCTAAATACTAAAAATAATAATTGCTGCCAAGCAGTAAGTGATCAGCCTCGATCCGGGCCAATAGCTCGTATTCCCCTAACTTCACATCTATCTCAGACGCGTTACACACTCACACATAAACTAGCAGACTTTGGACTACAATCACGCTCAATGAGCAATTGTCTCTAAACTAAACAAACACAGTATGTCAGTATTAAATATCCTTTCCTTGACAGAATGCGTTGTTAGTAAAAAGGTAAAGGCATGCAGAACCCGGGCTGTGAGTGACAGTCCTGGTTGACGGGACACTGCGCGTGACCCGCCTGCCTCTGAGGCTGAGGGTCCCAGCCGTGAGTTACTAACCTTAACTGAACTATTCAGAAGGGACTCCACCACGGCGCGGCCGATGCCCTGGGCCCCCCCGGTCACCAGTCCCACCTTCCCGCTCAGCGACATCTCCCGGCCGCGGGCCTCTGCTTGCTTGGGGGAGAAGTCAAACCCAGTGCAAACCCTCACTCTATAGTTTCACTCTGGATCAGGAGAAATGTTTTTCGTGAAATGTGTTTCACTCCCACTGTGTCGATGCTCTTCTTGGGAATGAGTGACTACCCTCTCTCTCTCTCTCTCTCTCTCTCTCTCTCTCTCTCTCTCTCTCTATCTCTCCCCAGCATCTCCCTTATCTCTCAGTCTCTACTCTAATGCCTCTCTCTCTGTATGGTGCTCCCCTCTCTCTCTCTCTCTCTCTCTCTCTCTCTCTCTCTCTCTCTCTCTCCTATCTCTCCCCAGCACTCCCTTATCTGCC
This sequence comes from Melanogrammus aeglefinus, assembly GCA_900291075.1. Lineage (NCBI taxonomy): Eukaryota > Metazoa > Chordata > Actinopteri > Gadiformes > Gadidae > Melanogrammus > Melanogrammus aeglefinus. The sequence goes on along the minus strand of OLKM01003126.1, from coordinate 23,431 downwards.
AGGCTTTACATGTAATGACTTCTGTGTGTGTGTGTGTGTGTGTGTGGTGTGTGTGTGTGTGTGTGTGTGCGCGCTATCTCTCTTAGCAGCGCGGCTTTCCCGCCCTCTTCCTTTCTTCCTCCTGTCGCTCTCTCTCTGTCTCTCTCTCTTTTAGCCACGTGATTGTTTCCTTCCCCTTTCTATCACTCTATACCAATATATGTTTATGTGTTAGTTCCAGGCGCCTCTCAATGGCCTTCTCATGCACGTATTAGCTCTGCTTTTGTTGCTTTTCCCTCTAACTTTTTTAAGCTGTCACATACCTCAATTAATCTCCTACATGTCTCTTGCTTACTTCCCCCTTATGCTTCCATGGCAACAACACAAGGCTTAGTGTAGGCTTTGTGTAAATACAGATAACATGCGTTCACTGCCCTGCCAGGTGGAGGTGTTTACGGACACCTCTCTCAGACCCTTGTCGAGGGCCGCCTCGATTCTGCCATGAACACATGGAGCTAGTGTTCTGCACTTTGTTGACACAAAATAGACAAGTTTGGTGTGCTTTCTTCAGTGCTTTAGCCGACATCACAGGAGGTCATGGATGTAGACCTGCCCCTTTTGTACCCTCAAAGCACCTCACTAATAATGATAGGTGTATAGAAGTATCGGTGTCTGGAGAGCAGGTGATTGGCCATTGAAACACACCTGGGACCAACACTGTTTCTAAAACCAGGACACCGTACACAGAATGTTGGACAGAACGGTTGACGAAGCACACCTACTTTAACCCACCCTACAAGTGTAAGTAATTCACCATTCTTTATGTGTTAAATATAAATGATGGTTCCTCAATCTAGCCAACCAATGGGCGTTGGAACAGGGGGCGTTGCTCTGAATCTTTTGTTACCTGACACCTTGGCTTGGACAAATAGTCCCGACTGAAGAATTGCAGTAGTAATAGCAGTAGTTGTTCAATATATAATCATAATATTATTATCCATTACTACTAATTGTGTAACTGAGTTAATCTTTTAAAAGATTAACAAAAACATACAATAAATACAGGCCTTTAAACTGAAGGGTTCAGAAACTGGCCCGGTTTCATGCATGACATTTATTAGTATCATCACTTGTACAAAAAAATATTTTCAATATATTCTTTAGCATAGAAATATACATCTAAATACAGGATTGACTTTAGTCAAATTGTGCCACAGTGTCGAAACAATAGCAGGACCGGAGAACCACCACATGGGTCGCCAGCAGCAAAACCCAAGCACCGTTTTGACACTCACCGAGCAGGAGTAACATAACTACTCCTCCCCTCTCCCAGTCCCCCTACAGAGAGGAGGAACTGGATTGACACGTCTGTCTGGTTTGGCTCCCTCTATGCATGGCCTCCTGCACTTACCATCCTCGTTGAACAGAGAATGAAATAAGAGGGCATGTTGGTGGTTCATTGATATAGCTGCTCCATGATGAATGATTACTGTATATTGGTGGAGATTAAGCACAACTAAACTGGGTTGAGTGATGACTGGCAATCTTAAGACAACACTGGTGTTTTTGAAGACTTGGTGTGTTTGTCTGTTTGCGTGTGTTTGTGTGTGCGGTTGTGTGTTGATGCCACTGTTTAAGCATGACACGGTGGCAGTGTTACAAGGCTGGTGTTGCTAGCATGGGTTCATGTGTGTACCTGCTTTCTATACTAATAACATAGGAAAAAAGACTGTTTAACAAAATAATGTTTTCCTTTTAAAGAAGTCTGTCCGAGAAGGAATGAGAATGTGATAAATGAATCATCGAGCTCAAGACTAGTTTTCTTCTTTGTAAATCTATGTATAAACAAAAGACTGGACTATATATACATAACTTTGTATGTGCCGCACGTTTTTGCCACTGGGGATGACCAAGTGGTTCACCTCTAGTCCCCAGCACAGTGAAAGACTTGGTGTTTGTAGTCCGCATACCTGCAGTGACTACATGTTATATTTTCCATTGTACATGTCCATAATAGCACTGGTATTTAGAATCAGGGAATTCTTAGCTATTTTTGAGAAGGGAACCCCATATTTCTAGTGAAAAACCTGATGTTTTGTAGTTTTAGTGTTGCCCAAAGTCAATGGAATGGATGTGCAACCCTTAGGGAAGCATCATAGTGCATCTCTCACAGTGTGGGGGATAGGATATTCCAAACAACACAATGTTAAGTTGAAATTCTCATTGTTCAATGACATCGGCAGACCGCAACGTCCATTTCCATTCATTTAAATTATGCCTAGGATATCCAGCTGTTACCGGGGAGAACAGCTGTTATAGAATGAAATGTCCACATGTGCTTGCTCAAAAGTCCCCAACAAATTATTCACTTTTTTTGAAAGCTGTTCAACTTTCAGGGATCTTTCAATCATTGCAAAACAAAACTTGCAATATGCACTGTAAATAAGCAGGGGAAAAGGTCCTTCGAAAGTAAATCAAGTGAAACAAAGCACAAGTGTTGAAGCTGTGTTTGTTGTGTAATATAACTATTGTAGAGTAAGATAACTTTGACTAAGCTGCTATCAAGGCAAAATGACTTGCCATAACCAGAGTCTATGTTGTTCATACATTATGATTAGTGTGTATATATAATTTAATTTCTTCACTCACTATTAGCTGATGAATAAGCCATTTCTAATAAATTGCCCTCAAATAATTGCTCATAAATCCAACAGACAGCACTTTAAACGTGTATGCAAACCATGACTCAGGGTATGTGTGTACGTGAAACATAAAGAGACGTATTCTACCGCTTCTGCCTATTAACACCAAAATGGTGGGCATGTCTGAGCATGCTTTAAATGGAGTTCCTTTATATCACATGTTTTATCTTTCCATTTAACCATTTCCATTTTTATAAACAAAACATATCTTGCACACTCTAGTGCAAGATATGCAAGTATTTTTAGAAAGCAATCAGGTAGTTCCAATGTTCCTCTTCCCGATCTTCTGATAAATAAACCCCCTGTTCACATCCGACCGCTCCCTGGGCCCCAGAGAGCGCCGCTCCGTGGGCTAGCGCTTGTGCACGTCCTCGTGCCTCAGGATCTTGTAGAGCACCCAGTAGAAGATGTTGAAGAAGAGGAAGGCCAGGGGGAAGCCGGCCCGCGACACCGTGTCGATCTTCTTGGCGCGGTCGATAAACAGCTTCCTCATCTGCTCGTGCGTTTTGCCGCCGGGGCCGGGGGCCGCCTTCCCCCCCGCCGCCCCGGGCAGGGTGTGGGCAGCCAGGGCCGCGCTCCCTCCTGGGGTTGTTGCTATGACAACGGCACTGTTTGCGCTGCCCTTAGAAATTGACTCCTTGTGGTTGCCGTGGGCGGAGCCTGTGACACTGCGGTGCTTGTCTCGCACCTCCTCCTCCTGTGAGGACAAACAGAATGATCATACATGAGACAACAAATGTGTTGGCACTGTGATGTTTCTGTGGTAGTGTGTGTGTGTGTGTATGAGAAGCCTGCAACAGGATAATTGTTGTGGAAAATGGATCCTTAATCCAATAATAGTCAAGTCTGTGAAGCGTAACGTTCTCTCGGACCTGTCAATCAACATCAACCGCTGCCCAGACTGGACTATACCCTTCAACGTCACGGAAAGACGCAAAAAACAGGATTGCACACCACTTTTCTCTTATCTTAGTCCTATTTTAATAACAGCGACAAAGTGATATAGCTTACCATGTTGAATATCATACATGTTGAGGACAAAAAAATGGTTTCGGCTTCAAGAAGAATATGCCACCAAAGCACTAAGACAGATCTCTACTTCAATGGTATGAGAAAATAAACCCAGGAATTATTGCTGTGTTTTTCCAGAAAGCAAAAAGTATATATTTTTGTATATTATTTATTTTACATAATTCCTTTTATTTCAATATATATATATTGACATATATATATTATATATTTTTGGTGTTATGCAGATTTGTAGGGAACCCGGGAGGTGAAAAGGGAATCTTTTTTTTTTTTTATACGCACACTCTTAAGTAAATCACACGCACGCTTAAGTAAATCGCACACGCACTTAATACAGATCAGAATGTTTTTCAGTTATCCAACACCTGATAGTGTTGGTAACGACCTTTAAGGAGTTGTTTTCCTGTTTGAAACAGTATAGCAATATGAATTTAACCACAAGAGTAGCTGTATATTTCACTTTTTAAGTATCGTTTTTTTGGTCAACTGATCACCACTACTGTTCACACAATGTATTTTTGATCTCATGATCAAAGCGGTGGAGCAGTCCTTGTAAAATTACTTTGTTATGTGTGGATTCCTGTGTTCTTACATCCTAGCAGACGTGTCCACTTCCCCCATAGTATTGTAAACTACCCTGGCCCCTCCCGCCAGGCCTGGTTAGAACCACGGCCAACCCTTAACTCTCGACCATGGTCCCTTCCCCCATCTTTGTTTGCTGATATCACACCCAAAATCCTTTGTTGTTACTGCCAACCATGTGAAAGATCCCTTCAAGAATAGTGTAATCATTGTCTGTCTGAACATGCTTGGTAAAAGCTGCCACGTGTCTTCCCAGAATCATTCTCCATTAAATCAACATCGCACTGAACTCATGCAGCGCACTAAGGGATCAGCAGTAGTTGCAAACCATGAGTCATGAGTCTGCTCGCATATAGACTCCCTTTATCTGACCCTTCAAATGTGTTTCATGTTTTACATCATTTCAGTTCATTTTCATATAGCTTATTATTCAGCACTCTGTTGACCCTATAAGCAAAGAGAACGACCCCAGTTTGGGAAAACACTGCCAAAGATACACTTGAGCCAGAACTAATATGGCTGTGTTCTCTTAAGCTGTCTAACTGCTGTCAACAGCCTCACTATCGCTTTGGCTTTGACCTTTGCCCTCATCCATCTTACTTTTTGGATCACTGGCTTCCGGAGTACATTTATTTCCAATGTCCAAACCTGAATGTAGTTTGTGATACAGCCAGAATATATATTATTATATTATTTCATGGCTCAGTGACCCGTTTGCTTATGACCTGCTTATGGACGCGTTGTGATTACATTGTTTACCAGAATCCAATGGAACAAATCACAGATCAACAAAGTCCACACTGAAGGAATATACCATGCCAATAGCATGGAGTAACACGTTTAACCTAGAGAGGGCCATCACCCTCAGCTTGACGGGCCGGCAGGTTCATTAAAACACGGCCAACTGGCTCTCTCTAGCAGCAGACGCAACATCGGCAACCCCTTCAGACAATGGGACAAATTTGGGGAAAAAAACATAAACATTAAGTCCTTTAAACTACATAATAAATTGCAATGATGTCTATTTAACCTTTCATTTCTTTATGACATTTTGACCTCTTAATACACCTGTTTGAGTCCGCACTCAATGAATGTGGTCCTTCATTTAGTTTACATTGTGTTCTCTCTCTATAAATAAAGACTTGTTACTGGGGGCAGTTCAGGGTTGTAGGAGTGATACTTGATAAAAAAATACTCTATTTCCTCCTCCATTCTCCTCCACTTCCGTAGGGCCTGGATCACACCGGGAGTTAAACTAGGATGGGAGGGTTTGGATTCTTTTAACTAGATGACCTCTCTTTGAACGAGCGACTCCCTATATAAGACAAGAAGGCTGCTCTCTCTGGGAACAGAGTAAGAGGATGCAAACACGTAGGCCTTGTGCGAGGTCATGAGCCTGTTGTCCTGCATGCCGGGTCACCGCTGCTGCTGCTGCTGTTGCTGCTACAACTTATGCTTGGTGTCAATATTTGTTTAACAGACAAATCCCCCTTAAAAAGGAAACTGAAAGATTTACAAACTAATGAGCAAAAATCCATCTGGAACACTCACACAGACCATCAGGTTCAGTAGAGCTACTTATGATTAATGTTATATTGTTACATGTTTATAATCAGTAGGACATGGATAATAGTCAAAGGCTTTGGAACCAAGATTCATCTATGGATCAAAAAACACAAAGTGTATACCAAGAATGTGTTACCTCGTCTGATTCCTTCACTTTGTGTTTTTGTGTTCAATGGTACACATGCTCTACACTAGCATTTAAGATTAAGGTTTTTATTAAGAGCTAGAACAGGAGAAAATAGGATTGAGAGCAATTAACACACTGGGCGACCACCATTTACAATCGTAAAAGTGGTAGGACTTGCAACCCACTTGATGCGGATATTCCTTCAAACAACGTCAACCCTGTTCCAGCACACACTTTCACGCATGCACAAGATGTCATTACCCTGTGGTTGTTGGTGTAGATGTTGGTCATAGACCCATACAGTGGGCCAGGGGGCTTGAGGCCGTTGTCAGTTTTAATACGCTGTAGGGAGGCAGCCAGCTCCACAGGATCGACTGCACCTTTACTATTCTACCACCAGAGGGCAGCATGCATGCAGTGGATAGTGGATACAGCAGAGGGGGGGGGGGGGTCAGACACGCGCGCACACACACACACACACACACACACACACACACACACACACACACACACACACACACACACACACACACACACACACACACACACACACACACACACACACACACACACAGATGTAAAGAAAGAACAATGGCTTCTGAATAAAACACAAGGGTGGACGATTCAGTCAATTAATGTTAATGTACCGTAAAAAAAGAGTGGGCTCCACTTTGTTTTGATTGCATTTAGTTTGATTGTGGCTCAGGGTTCTCACGCATCATTTGATTATACTTGCCATTATCCTAGAGCCAAATGCATGAGAACCATGACACTATATCAAAACACAATTGAATCACAACTAGGTGGGATGATCAGAAGTTGCTGATAGCAGCAACGTCTAAATGAAAACTATAATTTGATATGCTTAACTTTATAATTTTTGTAGTAATAATCATGTTTACTTTTACGAGGGATTGACAAAACCTTTTAGCGTCAATTCAATTGGATGACTTGACTGAATCAGGGGCTTCTGCTGTCCAACCTGGCATGCAATGGTCCATCAAATAAAAGAACAACATAATCAAAGCACACGGAGATGGCTACAGCCATGCTGTGTCATGCAGACACTGGACAGTGCACACACGGGGGGACGCAAGACACCTTTGCAAACCAAATTGTGAAAGCCGTAGCAGTTGTCCTCCAAACAGGGTTAGAATCAGAGGCTGCAGATGCACCTTTACGTCTAAAGGCCCCGGCTCATTGAACCCTGCACAATCTTTTGTCTGGCAATGATTAGCGTTACCCACGTATGAGCCATGAGGCTGATCGTAAGAGACGTGTGCGTCCTCATTCACCTTCTGCTTGCTCTTGTGCGGCCTCCGGAAGCGGAGGAGGTCCTTATGCTGCCTGGAGACAAAGTTGACGGCCGCATACTCCAACAGCGCCGAGAAGACGAAGAGAAGACAGACCGCCATCCAGATGTCAATGGCCTTCACGTACGATACCTGCACACACACAAACGCACACCGTCTTGGCTGTCATCGGTCTGCTGTTTAAGAATGGAAGGACATGGATACATGTGGAATTCATATGCTTAAGGTTGTGCTGCACTTACTATAGCAAAATGATAACAAATAAACTCTGAGCCCAAATTATAATTATATATACATTTCAATCCCTATTCCAGGCTGAACTTACCCTGGCATTACAGATGATCTATATATTATCTATGTACCTCTCTCTCTCTCTCTCTCTCTCTCTCTCTCTCTCTCTCTCTCTCTCTCTCTCTCTCTCTCTCCTGTCTCTTCTCTCTGACTCTCTGCTTTCCCTCCCTCTTCCTTTCTTCCTCCTGTCGCTCTCTCTCTGTCTCTCTCTTTTAACCACGTGATTGTTTCCTTCCCCTTTCTATCACTCTTTACCAATATATGTTTATGTGTTCCAGGCGCCTCTTATGGCCTTCTCATGCACGTATTAGCTCTGCTTTCGTTGTGTTGCCTGTGTTGTGTAGTGTGTCTGTGTGTGTGTGTGTGTGTGTTATGTGTGTGTGTGTGCGCGACTATCTCTCTTACAGATCAACACGTTTTCTGTATTAATGATGAGGAGCCAATCTATATATAAATCTATGACTAATTTAGATACACATGCAAGAGACCCTGAGTAGAAAACGATGTCAGGGGCAGTGCTGTAAAAACAAGAAAAACAGTCATGGCACACACTCACACTGACATACAACTTAATTTGGCGGTTATGTTATAACTGCTTCATATACTCCCTTCAAAAGGAATACTTATAAATTCAAGGAACATGCATTGACCTTCTCATGACTTTAGCCGCTTTCGTTGCTTTTCCCTCTAACTTTTTTAAGCTGTCACATACCTCAATTAATCTCCTACATGTCTCTTGCTTACTTCCCCCTTATGCTTCCCCCTTAAATGTATACATTGTATACATTTCAATCCCTATTCCAGGCTGAACTTACCCTGGCATTACAGATGATCTATATATTATCTATGTACCTCTCTCTCTCTCTCTCTCTCTCTCTCTCTCTCTCTCTCTCTCTCTCTCTCTCTCTCTCTCTCTCTCTCTCTCTCTCTCTCTCTCTCTCTCTCTCTCTCTCGTCTCGTCTCTCTCTCTCTCTCTCCTCTCTCTCTCTCTCTCTCTCTCTCTCTCTCTCTCTCTCCAATTGTTGTTCAACTGGCTTGTTTTTCCATTGTTAAACACAACATGCTTTAATCCAAGCCTTTGACTACATTTTGTTGCAATAATCTTTTATTACAAAGAATAACAAATGTAATTTATTTTATGTAACATAAGATCTCATATGTTATGCATGGCCAATCTTAGATTAGAAAAGGTGTAATTGTATTGGATTTGCAGCATACTATAATTCTGTAAATCTGTTGCGAGAAAAACGTAAATAAATATTGAATAGATCAACACGTTTTCTGTATTAATGATGAGGAGCCAATCTATATATAAATCTATGACTAATTTAGATACACATGCAAGAGACCCTGAGTAGAAAACGATGTCAGGGGCAGTGCTGTAAAAACAAGAAAAACAGTCATGGCACACACTCACACTGACATACAACTTAATTTGGCGGTTATGTTATAACTGCTTCATATACTCCCTTCAAAAGGAATACTTATAAATTCATAGGAACATGCATTCAAAACAAATAATGACTAAAAACCACTGCCGCCACCACCACCAGCAGCCCACTTTCAGAGCTGGTCCTCAAACCTGCCGCCACCATCACCTCCAGCAGCTCACTCTCAGGGCTCTTAGCTGCCACCAGTGCGAGATTTGCAACCTCAGGACGGGCTTTCTAACCAGCCAGATCCAGCATCTCACAATCGCTACCGGGATGGAGGTTACAAAAGAAAGCCCTTGAGGATCAGGAGCGAGAGATGAAAGGTGAGCCCCCGAATAAGTGTCAAGGAAAGGAAAGCTACCACTACCAATGCAAAATGTGTGGTAAGGCAAAAAGCAAACTGACTGGCCACACACCGCTACGGGGGAAATGGTACTGTCCAGCATATGGAAAGACCATTGAAAAGTGGAAAAGCTCCTTGTTAAAATGTAAATAATGTGTACATCTGTTTTTAAGGTATTTTTATTAGTGTTAAATCGTTTGTTTTAAGTGTTAAATCACTTGTACAAAAAAGTTCAAACAGTTGCAAATTCACAACATTTATATATATAGTTGTATTCTACAAAATAGAACAACAAAAAAACAACTCTTGTGGTATAACAGCAACACAGGCATCCTTTGGGTGGAAGATTCCAGGTGCGAATCCTGGCAAGAGTGTGCAACTTGTTGTAAATTAATAATATAATAAATAAATACCTAATATATCAATAATAAAAAAAACAAGGAATTATGTTTGTGATATAACTTCTGATTATAATTAATTTTATATAATTTTTCTGATATTTTTATTTTTTACTCCTTTTCTTTTTCTCTTTCTCCTCTTTCTTTTTTTTTCTTCCCCCCCCACCAGTTTCTTTTGCCCCATCTATGGCTGAGTGGTAAGGGCGATGGACTACAAATCCATTGGGTTCTTCCCGTGCATGTTTGAATCCTGCCGACAATGTTATAATCTTATGTTATGATTATCTATCTCCAGTTTATACACTGTCCTCGAAGAAATTACAGACTTCACGTGAACATGGTTCCTAATTGGCTGTAAAACCTACGTTTCTATCATCATTATATTCTATATTCTATTCCATGTTTCTATTCCTCTGTACATTTAGTGGTTCCCATTGTCAGTATGAGGTGACATCATGATGATTTTGATAATAGAGTCGTGGCCGAGTGGTTAAGGCGAAGGACTAGAAATCCATTCAGGTCGAAGACTTCCGACAACAAAATACTTATTGTAGAAGTGAATATCTTACTGCATATTCAATACAACATTTTACTATACTATGTTACAGCCCACCAGAGCAAGCAGGTTACATCTCACAATAACCAGCTTGATAGGGTATAAAGATAGTGCCTTTGGGGAATAGATAGAATAGATTTTTCACTGCGTTATCCTGAAGGAAAAGACCCAGGACAGATTCAGACCTGTCCCGGTATAAATCAGGACTTGTTTAAGGCATTTGAATTGCATTGATCAAGCAAACTGAATCCAAGTCAGGAACTTGATCTTAGTCTTGGACCTAGTCAGATAAATAAGATGAATAATAAAAATAAGTATTTGGTGAGACATTTAAACAAGATAGAATATGAAATGATATTAATAATGATAAATAGTGCATGCAGATCTAAAATGGGAAGAGACGTTAGAGACATTTTGAAAAGCCACTGGAAGAGTTTACAATATCTATAGAAAATGTTTTTTGCTGAAATGGTAAAAAAAATTTTTAGAAAGGTAACGCAGTAAAAGGGAAGGCTCTTAGATTAGTAACCGAAAAGTGTTCCAATATGTCGGCATGCATTTCCTTCGTGGGCAGAGAAAAAGGATAGAAATAAAAATCAGCTTTGGTAAGAGATATAGATTTAGATGCATCTAGACTGCATCAGCGGACCGCATGGGACTGCTCCACCACCTGCCTCTCGGCAATCAGGCGTAGCGCTGGCCTTGAGCTGGGACTGGACCAGTGCTGTCCATTAGACCAGTGCTGTCCATTGGACCAGTGCTGTCCATTGGACCAGTGTTGTGCTGTCCATTGGACCAGTGTCGTCCACTGGACCAGTGTCGTCCATTGGACCAGTGTCGTCCATTGGACCAAAACTGTCCATTGGACCAGTGTTGTCCATTGGACCAGTGTTGTCCATTGGACCAGTGTTGTGTTGTCCATTGGACCAGTGCTGTCCATTGGACCAGTGTCGTCCATTGGACCAGTACTGTCCATTGGACCAGGGCTGTCCATTGGACCAGGGCTGTCCATTGGACCAGTGTTGTCCATTGGACCAGTGTTGTCCATTGGACCAGTGTTGTGTTGTCCATTGGACCAGTGCTGTCCATTGGACCAGTGCTGTCCATTGGACCAGTGCTGTCCATAGGACCAGTGTCGTCCATTGGACCAGCGTTGTCCATTGGACCAGCGTTGTCCATTGGACCAGCGTTGTCCATTGGACCAGTGCTGTCCATTGGACCAGTGTTGTGTTGTCCATTGGACCAGTGCTGTCCATTGGACCAGTGTTTGTGACGCTATGCAACACAAGGGCGAGGAAGGAATTGATCTGGTAGAGCGTCTCTGCCGTACCGATGGCAACATGAGAGCAGACTCTGTACCAAGACGCCATGCCGTGCACGCATGGGATGAACGTTTATCAGAATTGCTAAAGAGTCATTGTACTGTGAGTGAGGCAGCCATGGAGATGATCTCAGAGAGGGGGGGAAATAAAAGAAGGAAGCCTTTATGAAGAGGCTTCAACCTACTCAAAGACAGGCCCTTGGGGACCACAAGCCTATCCCCATCAGGGACCTGGGGGCCTGTCAGGAGGGATCAGGAATGTTCCATGGAGGGGCCCGAGGGCGGGGACACCAGAGAGCAGAGGTCGGGGGGGGGCAGACACCTGAGGCATGCTACTGCCGCAGCGCCACAGGCAAGAGATTGTTGACAAATAGAGGAGGAAGACAATGTAGTGAGAGGCTGGCAGTTTGACCAACCCTTGATGTAGGGCTGCTTGATTATGGAAAAAAATCATAATCACGATTATTTTGGTCAATATTGAAATCGCGATTATTCAAACGATTATTTTTGGGTTTAAAAACATGATGTATTTATTCAGCATGTCTCTCCCAAAAATACTTTGCAACTGAGAACTTTGAAATTTCGCCTTAAAAAATTAAACAAAACGGTCACAAAGAAAATGTTCAAATCTAAAATAATGTACAGATATGTTCGATCTCGAAATCAAGATCGAAATTCGATTAATCGCCCAGCCCTACCTTGATGTGACGTCCTCGAAGAGGAAGAGACCGCAGGGGGCATCTGTACTGACCCAACGCAGCAGCAGGCCTGGTCCATGGAGAGGGATGGATGCACCAGGACACCACCACAAATCCCGGGGTAGGTAAGCTTTGCGTCAGATTGTCCAAAGTTACCACATCCAAATGACTTTTGTGGTGTGTTTCCCAACAGCATCACGTGACCTGATCAGCGACCTTCCTTCCTCCCTCTCACTCACTTATAAGAGGAAAAGCATGGCTGTAGTGGAGTGGAGTGGTGGAGGTCTCTTCTACTGAGGTTTAGACCAGTCACCTGTGACAGGAAGCCTTGGCTGAAGGTAAACCCTCCTTTAGCTCATCCCTGTGTTTTCAATCAGACACTGATCTGCAAATGACCACTGCTGTTATCGGCCGTGAATTGTAGTGAAATAGTATACCAACAAGTTGACAACAAACAAACCAAACCCATAGTGGTGACCCCCGAAACCCGTTCCCCTGGATGCTCCTCGGACCGGCCAGAGAGGCTCACCTTGGGCAGAGAGGTCCTGGAGCCGGAGCTCTGGGTCGTCATGGTGAGCACGGTGGTGATGCCCAGAGCCACCCTGGCGGGCGCGGCATCCATGTTGATCCAGAAGGACACCCAGGACAGGATGACGATGAGCAGGGAGGGGATGTACATCTGGATCAGGTAGTAGCCCATCTGCCGCTCCAGGTGGAACCGCACCTCAATGCAGGTGAATTTACCTGAAGGTGGATAGATAGACAGGTGATGCATGGATAGATGGATGGAGCCATATATATACAGAGAGATAGTTCAGTGAGAAGATAAATTAAATATTTTAAGTAACGCAACTACATTATTTATTAATGTATTCATTTAATAATAATTTATATTTTGCCTCAAAATTTGGCAACTTTTTTATTTATCTAAAGCTGAGTTTCCACCGCTGACATTGACATTAACTAAATGAAGTCACAGGGACATTGTTTTACCCCCAGAAGGTCCCTGCTCGGGGGAAGTCACTTCCAAAGGTACAGTTTGCAGCGGTAAACATCTCTGATTAGTTGAGTATTCAAAGCGTTTTATTTCAGCCATTTCATCATCTGCAGCCGCAAAGCGACAGTTTTTTTAGTTCATTTCGACCTGCAGTACATCACACAGTCCTATTATTGTATCCCATGCTGTTCATATAATTATCGCTTTCTGTTATCTCGATAGCAGTCTGCGCTACAACCAATGTTTAGTTGCACTGCGGTACGTGAATAAAAGTTGCTTTTGATAACGTGACCATGTGCAATTTATAGCAACAGTTCCAACTTCCTATGAAATAGTCATTTTTGGTTATAAAATTAACAAGAAAAAATACAAAAGAATAAATATTGAATCCTCTAAATACATAGGACATTTTGATGTCAGTATACGGAGCACACATTTGTATTCACCGGATATATGAGGTCAAGGGTGTCATCAGTTTTTTTTTACTGTCTTGATACTTATTGGAAAGGCTGCATATTCTCATCATATCTGATTCTGTTGGTCTGACTTTTCTCTGTATTTCTCTCTTTTTCCTTGTCCTTTATTCATTATGTGCCTTAATTTGCCTATCCCTCGTGGGTCTCATGTTGGAAACAAAGACAACAAGGGGCAAGGGACTTTGAGTCCCAGGTACTACATTTCCCTTGAAATGTAGTCAGTGGGACTCAAAGCTCAGGGTCATTTTGGTGGAAACGAGGCTTTATACAAAGTCCCCTTTAAAGAAGGGAATGTGAATGTGTTAGAGATCTGTAACTCTATCCAGGTAATTATTAGACAGTTTATTTGAAGAATAACAAGGTGCATGGTGCATGTTCTCCTACTGTTGGAGATAAGTCCAGTCAGTAGTAGGTCCTGCCTGCTGTCCACTCCCCTTCCAACCTCTCTCATGTCCTCTGCCACATTTATGTTTGCTTTATCCTTGACGCTTTGTGTTAGCTTTGGCTCTGAATCATCCAGCCATTTAAATCGACCCTCAATACCACACAAACAATGCATGCATTCTAAAGGCCCTGATTAGGTTTCCACGTTCATGAAACCAAAATTAACACGCAGTCGCCTCAACGTAGTCATGAGCCTTTATGGTTCTGCATCGGGTTTACGTGTCGCTATGCATTTCCATGTTAAAGAGAGAACAAATAGTTGGTCTTTGTCTGTGCATGCTACTACTTTACAATCAGTCTACTACTAGAAGTTTGGATTATGGTATGGATTCTAGAAACTTGAAAGTTGAATACGACTCAAACAATGTGCAACAAAAACAGAAGAAAGGCTGCTAGTTGGTCGTCGTTGTCTAGCCTATTTTTACATACAAAGCATATTGCCGGAAAAAAGATGCAGTTAGCGGACCAATCACAGCCCTAGTGGCTGCATCGCCACGACGAAAGATTACAATTTTTGGGTTGCACACTTCAGGACCTTGCGGTAGACGCATGGAGGGTTCGCAAGGACGTAAGGGGTCCGTAACCCCCTTGTGTTGCGGACAAACACGCACGCACGCACGCACGCACGCACGCACACACACACACACACACACACACACACACACACACACACACACACACACACACACACACACACACACACACACACACACACACACACACACACACACACACACACACACACACACACACAGTTCTGTTCATATTAATCATGTGTTTTTTTCATGGTTTAAAACATGCATGGTTTCCTCACAAGGGAAAAACAATCGTACACCAAGAACTTCCAAAAAAATAAATAATGATAATTGTAATTCAACAAAATATAAAATAAAAGTGTGAGAGAATGCCTTTGTATGCCCCCCAGAACCCCCTTTACCTCATAGTTCAACCCGGTCTCACGAAAATATGTGACACTGTCACGTTATTTTAATGTATTGTTCGTGTTCAGGGACACGTTTTTTCAAAATTTCCGTGTCAAAAAGCACAATTTTCAAACTGTCATGGCAACGTCCGCTCGGACACTGACTTGCGAGGCATCGACGCAGACTTTCATTCACATAGCCAAGAACAAGACAATAGATGGCTAGATAAAATAAACATCAAGACATACCATTCTAAAATGAACAGATGAAGCAGCTACCCTTGTTTCCTTCGCGGTATATCCGTGAATGCCTACAGAGCAGCGCACCTGCATTTAATATATCCGTGAATTCTTACAATTTCTCAGAATCAAAGGCGAAAGTAGAAACGGGTGGCCAAAAGCTGTCGTATTGTTAGTTATCGCAGACTTTTTTAAGTAGAAACGGGTGGCCAAAAGCTGTCATATTGTTAGTTATCACAGACAATTTTAAGTAGAAACGGGTGGCCAAAAGCTGTCATATTGTTAGTTATCACAGACAATGCCTCGCAAGTTGTGTCCGAGCGGACGTTGCCATGACAGTTTGAAAATTGTGCTTTTTGAGACGAAAATTTTGAAAATACGTGTCCCTGATCACGAACAATAGATTAAAATAACGTGACAGTGTCACGTATTTTCGTGAGACCCGGTTGCATAGTTAAACATCAGACAATTCTTAATCCTATCATAAGATAATGAGGTGTTTTATGATAGAACATTTTTAAAAAATTGACTTCTATATAAGACACTGTGCTAATTATGCATTAATTGTAATTGTTTATGAGAATAGTCTGAATAAAGTGGAAGCCATTATGTCATGTATGAATCATATGTTTCCATCCCAGCAGAAAGCTTTGTGCCTGAGCTCTGTCAAGCATGGCTGTTGAAGCTGATACACAACATGAATGAACTGAAGGCATGTCATCGCGTCACACTTGTGATGTCTCATGGTGTTCGGCAGATGGGAGGTGGAAGCCCGTAAGGATACATGTTTTCAGATGGATAATGAACTACGCCAGCTGTCCCCTGACTGGATAACAAGGTCACATTAGCGCCACTGAATCTTGTTAGAAAGAAGAATGTAAATGACCTAAAAAAGATTATTCTCCTATTACCTGTGTTTTGTGAATTATAACGGTTGCTTTCCCTTTAGAAAACCTATATTTGCAGGACTTAATCTGCAGCATCTTTTAATAACCGGAAACTAGAGCAGTTATTGTTCTGGTTGGCATGCTGAGAGCAGAGTTCATTAAAAAGTGATAGCGCTTCAAGCTCAGAGCGGAGTGGTTATTATGAGGATAATCCTAATTTGCTGCTGCAGTAGCACAGGACACACATTACACACTCTGCTCTCATCCAATCCCTCTACCACAATACTGCCAAGCAAACACAAATGCACACACGCATGACCGTACACACACACACACACACACACACACACACACACACACACACACACACACACACACACACACACACACACACACACACACACACACACACACACACACACACACACACACACACACACACACACACACACACACACACACACACACACACACGTTATCTCTCCTTCTCTATCGTTGTTTGCAATAGCTTTAGGATGAATAGGCATATCAAGTTCAGCTGCTACAGCCCAGCGTTCTGGTCATCATCTGGTAATGTGTTTTACAAAGTCATCCATAGTCCACAAACGTATACAAATATTACATGAAGCAATTTGATCGAGAAGAAGTAATACACAACATATGACAGCATTCTATAATTGAACATATCTAACCACATTATATCCATATCTGATAAATAGGCCAACGTATACTGTATGTGTAACCAGCAAATACACACTACTCTGATGCATTATAGTAGCGGATCGGAATTAGTAAAATAATACCAAATAAACCCATGAAAGCAAAAGTATCAGATACATTAATGTTATGAGAGACTCGTGTTTTGTCTTACGATGACACTTCTGTGAAAAAGGGTCTATTAAAGATGACAACCTAATTGCCTGACTCCATCTAGCCTATTAGACTTGTAGTTTGCTCTGTCACCCCTATGTTTAAACTACAGCATATCTTAATTAGCAAAACTTAGCTAGCACTTAAGAATTACTGTAACTTTGATGCATTTATAAAGGAGTAGTAAATATTGTATTCATGGGGAATCAGGTATAAATGATGGTGAGAAAAATAGTTTATATGATTATTTATAAAGCATACATTTCTGATTTACAATTATTTCCATTGTGTTACTAATGCTTCAGAAAAACGTAATAATGCTGTAATTCATGATTAGTTCAGGTAGTTAAAAACCATCGGTTCAGTCTTTTGTGTGAGCTCATCTAAATCGAGGATCATAATTACTACCGTTACTAGGGATGCACAATTCCGGATTTATCGTGGCCGATACCTAATACTGGTTGCCAATTTTGCCCAAAATTGTTCAGTTATGTCACAAATTTCTTTAAATCTGGGGCATCCAGGTTAATGAACCCAGTGAGGCCACACAGACCCAAAACAAAAGATATACAGCCCTCTACAATCAAACCCTTATTTTTTGAACAACAGCCCATGCAAGTATTTATCACCAGGAGCATATACTTTTCATTCACTGTTGATTGGGATTTATTGAAGGTTTTTGAGTCATGTGATCAATCCTTGTATTAGCAAATTTCCACATGTTGAGAGCAGAAACCGTCCGGTTCTGGCGGATGGCCGGTCAACCGGTTCGCCCCTACTTACTATTTAAAGGGGACATATTATAAAAACAACACTTTCCCTAGGATTTGGGGTGTTATTTTGGGTCTCTGGTGCTCCCACACGAATACAAACTGAAAAATGTCTGTACATGATTTTTAAAATGATATGCAATTTCTGAAAGTACCCCGCCTACCGTTACCAAACGAGCGACTCAATTTCGGCGTTCCCTCCTACGTAGGAAGGGGGCCAATTTGAATATTACCTCCCACTTCCCCACCCCCCTCTAATCAGAGCATAGCTAAGATTTTGTGGATCAGCGGATGAGCGCTGGGCAGAGAGGTTCGCGCATTTCAGAAGCAGGGATATTCCATACAAAAATAGATTTCTAATTTCTCAGTTTGCCATGTGACTGCCTGGCAGGGAGTCCGGCGGAGGTACCGGACTGCCGCCGAAGCTCTGGCGGCAGTCCAGCTGCTCCGGCGGGGGGAGCGCGGCAGCAGTCCGGTAGCTCCGGCGGGGGGAGCTCTGCAGCTCAGCTCCGGGAGTACAATGCTTTTCTCCGCCGGAGCTGCCGGACTTCCGCAAAGCTCCCCCCGCCGGAGCATGCCGGACTGCTGCTGAAGCTCTGGCAGCAGTCCGGCAGCTCCGGCGGGGGGAGCTCGGCGGCAGTCCGGCAGCTCAGCTCCCGGAGTACAATCCCTTTCTCCTCCATGTCGCAGTCCAATATAGACTTCAGAGAGTCAAAGCCAAAGTTCCTTTACCCCAATTCTTCTCAACCATGGCCGAGATAACCCCCAATACGAGTCTTTACTTGTTGTGGAAGTACCAGAGACGTCAGACACAGTCTTTATGATTCATAACATAATCCGAGGTGCACATAGCTTTTGGCCGTGATTTTAGATATAATATTATATAAATACCTATATATATATATATATATATTATTATTATTATATGATATTATATTATATAGATATAGAGCTCCGGGCTATATCTATAAAATACGGCAATAATCACTTCTCCTCCATGCTGTGAGCTGTCAGAGTGAACTCTGACAGCTCATTGGTCAATGGGCAGCTGAACAGAGGGGAATAGCGGTAGGCCCGATTTTTTTTCCTAAAAGCTATTTCCAGCAAACAGCTTCAAAAACATGTTTTCTGGAACTCATATACTATGTTTACTTGTTGGGAAAGCACCATAATAGGTCTCCTTTAATACTACTTATTATTGGGTACCGCTGCCGTGGTAATTTTGAGCCATTAAATACTATTTATAAAGGCTTAGTGAGGGAGAGACGTAAGATGAGCTCACACAAAAATACAGGAATCACAGCATTATTAAAGATCCCATGGCATGAAAATTTTACTTTATGAGCTTTTCTAATATTAACATGAGTTCCTAGCCTGACTATGGTCCCCCAGTAGCTAGAAATGGCGTTAGGTATAAAACGAGCACTAGGTATCCTGCTCGGCCTTTGAACAAACCAAGCTCAGACGCACCGATCTGGAATTTTTCCCTGTATGTCGTCATAAGGGGACATGTTACCTCCCCTTCTCTGCTTTGCCCGCCCAGAGAATTTGACCCGCCAATTAGACAATGAGCTACGACTGTTGTACACTTCTTTGTTATTTGGATAACCGTTCTGCTGTTATGGCGCATAACACGTTGGGTTTTCGGACGTCTCTGGTAATTCCACAACAGGACTCGTAGTGGGGGTTATCTCAGCCATGGTGGCAAAGGAATTGGGGGAAAGGAACTTTGGCTTTGACCGCGACAGTACATGAACCGCGACATGGAGGAGAAAGGGATTGTTGCCCACGATTGTCTCCCGCAGGAGCCCCGCTGCACGCTGCCTACTTCCGAGTAGGTGGTGCCTTGTCAGCGGGCAGTCGGGGCTCTGGAGGGAGACAATCGTGGGCAACAATCCCTTTCTCCTCCATGTCGCGGTTCAGTCTTACTTTAAGATTGAATGTGGAAGTGGAAGAACCAGAGACCGTCTGAGAACCCGACGCAGTCGTTTGAGATTCATAAAAATCGTCTCGAGGCGCAGACAGCTTTTCGCCATGATAATATATGATATATGATATGATATTTTAGTGTTTTTCGACACTGCTGCGCGTATATGGTATTGGTCATGGCGTAGTACAGGAACGAGTCAGACATGCAGTTTCTATTCCGGAGATAAACCCAAGTTCTGATAAACAGTTGTCCATTCGTGTCATTCATGTAATAACCTACAAAATAACAGATATCTATGTGTAATATGATATTATTTAGATTTAGGGCTCCAGCACTCCCGCCAGAGCACCCGGAGTGTTATAGAATATTTACAGAACACGGCAAAAGGTGGTGTGCGCCTCGCCATTGCATTACATCCACTGTAAACAGACGAATGGTACCATGGCCGCAAGCTCCTCAGGGCCACACCCCCACCCTCCTCCTTGACCCGCCTCTCTCCTCCTCATTTGCATTAAAGAGCGTTTGGAGAAAGCTCAATGTGCGACTGGCTCGTAGTGGCTGTAATTCTGCACCACGGCTGAATTTCGGGAACGTCCTCAAATACTGTGTTAGGTGCCCACTAATACCTATATTTAAGCATCCATAAAGTAGCATGCCATGGGACCTTTAAGTGTTTAAAATATCTAATGATTTTATTGATAATTTACAACTAATAATGAATAGCTTACTAATGAGTATTCATGTATGCTTAGAAGTTGCATTTATTCTAAAATGCTGCTGATACTTTGATGATTGTAGCCATTGATGGACTTATCTGGCTTACTTACCCCTATTTCACTCTTCTTTACGTGATGAAGCTGGTTAGTATATGTAGATAGAGATGGAAGGAGAGAGATGGAAAGAGAGAGAGAGAGAGAGAGAGAGAGAGAGAGAGAGAGAGAGAGAGAGAGAGAGAGAGAGAGAGAGAGAGAGAGAGAGAGAGAGAGAGAGAGAGAGAGAGATGGACCGATAGTTAGACAGATCTGATCGAATCATGGTTTACAACCAAGCTCGCCTATCTATCCTATGAGTAAAAAACATTGACCAAGTGGTACCTATCTAAGTTAAAAATGACAAGTTGTCAGTCCTTCATCCTATAGTTTCCTTGTGAGCGATATATTTTGTGGATGGCGCATCAGTGATTAATGAAAAGGGACAAATGCTCCCTTTGCTCGCGTGTTTCCTGTACATGCGTGATGTGTAAGTGCAGTGTGGGGAGAGGTGTAGCAGCCACCGGCTGCCAGGAGAAGATTGGCGAGCTAGGGCCAAAAAGGTGGAGAGGAGTTGTAGAATGAAAAGTAAGAATACATAATTAAGGCGAGTGGGGCGGTGGTAACA
This sequence comes from Melanogrammus aeglefinus, assembly GCA_900291075.1. Taxonomy (NCBI): domain Eukaryota; kingdom Metazoa; phylum Chordata; class Actinopteri; order Gadiformes; family Gadidae; genus Melanogrammus; species Melanogrammus aeglefinus. The sequence goes on along the minus strand of OLKM01003126.1, from coordinate 2,180 downwards.
TGCTTTTTCAATTATCAGGTGATGGGAAACAAAGAGTCAGCATGTAGCACCGTTATGTCACCTTCCCTCAACTCTCCCCCTTCACTTCCTCGCTGTCCTCTCTGTTCATCTCTCATCAAGCACTTCTTTCAATCTAAAAAACTGGATCCCGTTGGTTAGTGTTTGTTTGATGAGTTCTTCTGAAGCTTTCTTACTTTCCTCACTGTTTTAGGACTTGTCCTTGCCTATATAGAATTAAGCTGATTACTTTAACATAAGAATACAAATATAAACATCATCAAAAGTGTATTGGTAATATACACTATATATACTTATACTAAGACACACAATAATAAGAGTACATTAATTAACCATTAATTAACATAAGTGAATATGCAATAATAAGTATGAACTAATAATTAATTCAGGATTAATTAACTGCTAACTAATTCTCTAATTATGGATATCATGTTAACTAACAGGGTTAGGGCTAGGGTTGACTCTCTCCGCTATGACTTACCCCTATGCTAATGCTAAATAAAAATGACTGTTAAGAGTGCATTTTATTAATCACAGTAATAAAATATCTGTTCTTAAATGTAGGAGAGGACCTGACACCCTTTAAGCACCTTTAAAACCCTAATGAATTGTAATGAATAGTAATTATTTTAACCAAAATAATAATAATCTTTAATAATAATATAATAATAATAAATATTAACTGCAAGCGGTTATTAACCGGGGTTCGAGCAAGAACACACCACTAATGGGGAAAGATATATTAAATTATATAAATAGCGCCACCTTTTGGGTGCAGTACCACAATTTTGGGTTTTTTAGTAGGTGGGGTTATTGGTATCCACCTAATAATAGTCTTAAGTTTTTTTTATTACAATAACAAAATGGTCATATAAGAAAATTGGGCAAACTGCTCCAACTTTATTGGCCAATGTTTCCTGTTCTGGAAATGGAGCAACTAAGTAAATCAATATTCTGTTTAATGATTTTTTGTGAGGCTTGGTTCTGGGCCGATGTTGGTGATTTTTTTTATTATTTTTGTAGCCTGTGAATCTTTTTATCAATGTTTAGCTTCTTATTATGAAATTTTGGGAAGATGTACACATTTTTATGTATAAAGAATTTTTGAGTCCAGGTCGAATCTGGGGTGACGAGAAATAAGCCTAATTTCATTAGTTTTTTAACAATAGTGCCACCTCTTTGGTGCAGACGTGCGGTAACCACAGAATTGTTGGGTTTATGGGTAGAGGGGTTATTGGTTACCATACCTGAACATTTCAAGAGTTTTCCGAATTACGGTATAGGTTGCAGTATGACTTACAGGATTTTGAGGGACCCCTTAATAATAATAAGGGTAGATCTTATTTAGGACTTTTATAGGCAGTGTTTGAATTATGTGGCCTTACTTGACATTATCCAAAAGCTATATTAAAACGTCAGAGGCCATGGAGTCAATATTTTGCATTATGCATAAACTCAAAAACATAAACATCCACTCTCATTTTCCAACCACTAACACGTGGTGCTTGTGTGAGATACACAAACAAACACACAACACACACACACACACACACAGCACACACACACACCCACACCACACACACACACAGCACTCACACACAACACACACACACACACACACACACAGTCAACTCACACCACGCCGCACAGTCACCACACATGCACACACACACAGTCACTTGCACAAGCATGCACACAGTGAGCTTCTCTGTGGCCTTCATGAAACTTGCAACTTCGTTGGCACTCTCCATTAATTACACTAAGCTTACAACACAACAGGCCCTATTGTTTCAAGTGTTCTGATTGCTGCTTGAAGCCGCAAAAATAAATAAATGCCATGGAATGAGAGAGCACTAAAAACCACAAGCCCACATTCAAATAATACAATTAATTTTAACTGAATAATAGAATTAAAATAGACCCTTCAAAAGAGAGAACTACTCGGAAAAAATCGATTGTCTATTGAGTCCTCACTATGAATGTGGTGTAATTACCTGTTTGTAAGCTTGGTCCACATATTCTCAGATTCGGATGTCGTTCCTTTGGAGGAGGAACTGTGGAAGGGTGAAGCCCATGCGGTTTTATTGGTATCTTGCCGTTCTCTCTGCTCACTTTCAATAGATTCAAAGGTCATTCATTCGGGTGTAACCAATAGAGAGAGA
>OLKM01003125.1:35000-43450 GCA_900291075.1 Melanogrammus aeglefinus | reverse complement strand
GGTATAACTCAATAAGAGACTGTAGAAGGTGGCACTGGTGGTGGCTGTAGGCCTGTCCTGGTGGGAGTTAAGCTGTGATGAGTTCAACATTATGTTAACGTTAGTTATGTTGTTAACGTAATGTTAACGTTAGTTATGTTAAGTTAAGCATGACACTGTGGCGCTGTGTTCTGGGGTCCAGCAGCCTGCCAGCCAATCAGATGAGCAGGAGAGGAAGGGAGGCGGTCTCCATGGAGACCAGGGAGCTGTCAGACCAGGGTCTGGCAGACCAGGGGTCTGGCAGCCAGGGTCGCCAACCAGGGTTGCCAGACAGGCTTGCGTCATGCAGAGAGATTCTCAGGAAACAAGAAGGATGGAACGGGTGTGGTCGTCTGGTGTTTCATTCTTTTTATTATTTAAGGTGTACATATGTGAGACACTGCTTTCAGAGACCTGTCTACAGACGTGTTCCCGCTCTCCATCCCCCCAGATCTCAACACCTCGGAGAGCGTTTCACACTTAAGTCTTTTTTTAAACCCCATTTATAAAAAACAAAACAAGAAGGTCCAGTCAGGGATGAACCCCTCTACAGGAGGTCCCCCCAGTCTCTCCGTGGATCAGGTTCTGGTCTGCGGACCCCCGCTGGGTATCCTCCGTCGTCCCGCCTCCAGAGGACCCCAAAGGGCGGGGTATAATGGGGGGAGGGGATGGGGGGGGTATATCTAATGTTTATGTACATCAACACTGGCAGGACAACTCTGTACATGTGACACACAGCGAGACATTGGGAACACACCTGCAGCACACAACGCATATACAGACGCACTCAACGAAACAACAGCAACTTCCCACACATCTTCGTCATCACTGGAATCCCCTCCTCTAACATCAGCATCATCATCATCATCAATACAAACAATCAGAGAAAAAAGTATAAAATAATTTAAAATCTCTCGTGGAACACGAAATGGAGTATGCAGAGAGAGAAACTGTACAGAGGGGGAGCAGGAGGAGGAAGAGGAGCAGGGAGGAGGAAGAGGAGGAAGAAGGAGGAAGAGGAGCAGGGAGGAGGAAGAGGAGCAGGGAGGAGGAAGAGGAGCAGGGAGGAGGATGAAGCCAGAGACAGCAGCGAGGATCATGCAGCTACCTAAAGGCAGGGGATAGGTTGTTCTCTCTCCTCCTCCTCTTCCTCCTCCCTCTCCTCTTTCCTCTCTCCTCTCCTCTCCTTCCTCCTCTCTTCTTCCTCCTCCTCCTCCTCGCTCCTCTCTCCTCCTCCTCCTCTCCTCCTCCTCCTCCTCCTCCTCCTCTTTGTGAAAGCACCCTGAATTCAAACTACCACGATGAAAAGTCCACTGAAACACAAGAGGCTGAAGTGTCTCTCTCCAAAGAGTCCCGTAGTCAGTCTGTATACACTCCTTAGTAGAATATCACTCAGAGTTAAATAAACGTATTCCATATATATTTATATATTTATAATAGAATTCCTCTGGGCGGCGGGGGGGGCCCTAGCAGTACTTGCGGGTCTTGACCAGCTTGCTCTGGTACTTGACGGCGTGCCCGCTGTGGCCCACCACGTACACGTCCAGCAGGTAGGTCTTGCCCGGCTCCAGGCCCGTGATGGTCTCGGTGGTGACCGCCTTCTGCAGGTTGGGGCTGCTGAAGAACTTGCAGAGCACCTTCTCCGCCTTCCTGCGGCCCTCGGGCCCGGCGCACTGGTTCTGCTGGCGGCGGCGCTGCTCCTCTCCGTAGCCCTCCTCCACCTCGTGGCGGTACACGCAGTACTTGTTGCGGTCCTGCGTGCCCAGCCAGGCCACGGTGGCCGAGGAGCACGTGCGCAGCTTGTCGAAGGCCCTTGATGCGCGTGTCCTCGGGCAGCGAGGGGAAGGGCTGCTTGCTGCTGGGCTTGCTGGTGGCCAGGACCTTCAGCGTGGACGCGCCCTTCCGGCTGCCCCGCAGGCGGATCACGTACTTGGCCTTGGGCTTCCCCCTCAGGGTGAACTGCCGGACCCCCTCCACGCTCTGGGACAGGACCAGCTTGTCGTCGCGCCGCACCTGCACCTGAACGCTGTCCAGGCAGGCGTGGACGAAAAGCGTCACGCGCTGGTGGGACGACACCGGGGCGAAGCGCAGGAACTTGCTGCCCTTCCTCTTGATGAAGACGTCGGTGACGCGGCCGTCCTTCAGCTCCAGGGTCTTGGGCCGCGCCTCCTCCTTGGTGCGGGCGAAGGTGCCGACGTAGGCGGTGCTGGTGTTGGTGGCGGCGTTGACGGCGAAGACGTCAAAGTAGAACTGCGTGTCGGGCTTGAGGTGGGACACGGTGTACAGGTTCTTGTTGCCGATGCAGACCTTCACCATGTCCGCCGTCCGCGGCCGGCCCGCCGGGTAGCGGGGCATCTTGTTGCCGGCGTAGCCGCGGTCCCGGGTCAGGTCGTTGTCCGACGGCACGAAGCCGAAGTGGGCGAAGTCGAAGGGGCTGAAGTCACGGCCGGGCTTGGGCGCGGGCATGAAGGCGTCGTCGGCGCCCAGCTTGGCCTCGGCAGCACACATGCTCTTGAAGTTGTGCTCCTTGTTGATGACGAGGCAGTACTCCACGGGCTGGCCCATCAGCACTGCCGTGGGGGTGGGCTTCCAGGCCAGCGTGACGGTGGTGCGGCCCAGCGCCGTCACGTCCACGCGGGGGTCGTGGGGCAGCGTAGGGTAGGGCTGGTCGGACTCGGGCGTGGTGGTGGCGTACACCTTCAGGGTGCTGTCCTTCTCGGTGCAGAGCAGCTCCAGCTGGTAGAGGCCGGAGGGCGCGCTGCCCGCCACGTACGCCTCCACGTCGTTGCCCTTGTAGCTGAACAGCTCCGCCCCCTCCTCCGCCACCGGCACCTGCTGCTGCTGCTCCAGGGGCTCGGGCTGACCTGCACACACACACACACACAGGGTTGGGACCGGGACCGGGGGCCAGGGGGAGGAACTGGTACTAGTACTGGGACTGGTACTGGAGATACTGGTACTGGTACTGGTACTGGAGATACTGGTACTGGTACCGTACTGGTAGTGGAGATACTGGTACCAGTACCAGTACTGGTACTGGTACTGGAGGCCGGGTTGCCTCTCTATCCTCTCACTCTAGGAAACAAACACTAGTCCGTCTGTGTGTCTGTCTGCTTGTGTCTGTCTGTTTGTGCCTCTCTGTCTGTTTGTGCCTCTGTGTGTGTGTGTGTGTGTGTGTGTGTGTGTGTGTGTGTGTGTGTGTGTGTGTGTGTGTGTGTGTGAGTGTGTGTTGTGTGTGTGTGTGTGTGTGTGTGTGTGTGTGTGTGTGTGTGTGTGTGTGTGTGTGTGTGTGTGTGTGTATGTGTTGTGCGTGGTTAGAGCAGCACCAGGCTGATGACAGGCCGCTTCATGCAGACGTTCTAAGTGGCCCGACTAGACAGCCTGACTACAGCTAATTAACACACACACATCACGGCTCTGGTGTGTGTGTGTGCGTTTGTGTGTGTGTGCGTGCATGTGTGTGTGCATGTGTGTGCGTGTGTGTGTGTGTGTGTGTGTGTGTGTGTGTGTGTGTGTGTGTGTGTGTGTGTGTGTGTGTGTGTGTGTGTGTGTATGTGTTGCATTTATGTGTGTGTGCGTGCATGTGTGTGTGTGTGTGTGTGTGTGTGTGTGTGTGTGTGTGTGTGTGTGTGTGTGTGTGTGTGTGTGTGTGTGTGTGTGTGTGTGTGTGTGTGTGTGTGTGTGTGCTGGCCCCCCACCTGAGGCCCCCCCACTGGCCTCCTCCGGGAGCTCCTGCAGCGTCAGCCGCCACTCCAGGGGGGCGTCGCACGGCGTCACGGTGACAGACAGCGGCGTGTTGTCCTCCTCCACCACAAAGTAGTACCTGGCCAATCACAGGAGAGGATACAATACATCTTAGCCAATCACAGGAGAGGATACAATACATCTTAGCCAATCACAGGAGAGGACACAATACATCTTAGCCAATCACAGGAGAGGACAAAATACATCTTAGCCAATCACAGGAGAGGACACAATACATCTTAGCCAATCACAGGAGAGGACATAATACATCTTAGCCAATCACAGGAGAGGACACAATACATCTTAGCCAATCACAGGAGAGGACACAATACATCTTAGCCAATAACAGGAGAGGACACAATACATCTTAGCCAATCACAGGAGGGGACAGAGCAGCACTTAGCCAATCATAGGAAAGCCTCCCTTTCCCCCCCATTTCAACTCCCTCCCTCTCCCTCCCTCCCCCTCCCTCCATCTCCCTCTCCTGTCTCCCTCTCCCTCCCTCTCTCTCTCTCTCCCACTCCCTCCTCCTCCCATTCCTCCCTCTCCGCTCTCCTCTCCTCCCTCTACTGTCTCCCTCTCTCCCCTCCCTCTCCTCCTCTCTCCCTCCTCTCCCTCCCTCTCCTCTCCTGTCTCCTCTCCTCCTCTATCTCTCTCCTCCCACTCCCTCCCTCCCTCTCCCTCTCTCTCCTCCCTTTACTCTCATCTCTCCCTCCCTCTCCCTCACTCTCCTTCCCTCTCCCTCCCTCTCCCTCTCCTGTCTCCCTCTCCCTCCCCCTCTCTCTCCCTCCATAAGTAATAAGGCCTCTCATTAAGTATTTATCCCCATCAGAGTGTGTGTTTCAACGTCTGATGGCTGAGATCTGTTTACATCTGCAGGTCCATTATCAGGTCATCAGGGCGGCCATTAGAGACAGGAGGCATTAGATACCAGGAACACCTGCCGAGGACGTCATGGAGGAACAACGGATGTTCACGCTGCTTGGGAACCTCCTAGGAGGAGGTCAGCTCTCAGCCTCTAGGGGAGGTCAGCTCTCAGCCTCTAGAGGAGGTCAGCTCTCAGCCTCTAGAGGAGGTCAGCTCTCAGCCTCTAGAGGAGGTCAGCTCTCAGCCTCTAGAGGAGGTCAGCTCTCAGCCTCTAGAGGAGGTCAGCTCTCATCCTCTAGAGGAGGTCAGCTTTCAGCCTCTAGAGGAGGTCAGCTCTCAGCCTCTAGAGGAGGTCAGCTCTCAGCCTCTAGAGGAGGTCAGCTCTCACCTCTAGAGGAGGTCAGCTTCCACCTCTAGAGGAGGTCAGCTCTCAGCCTCTAGGGGAGGTCAGCTCTCAGCCTCTAGAGGAGGTCAGCTCTCAGCTCTCTAGAGGAGGTCAGCTCTCAGCCTCTAGGGGAGGTCAGCTCTCAGCCTCTAGAGGAGGTCAGCTCTCAGCCTCTGAGGAGGTCAGCTCTCAGCCTCTAGAGGAGGTCAGCTCTTCAGCCTCTAGGGGAGGTCAGCTCTCAGCCTCTAGAGAGGTCAGCTCTCAGCCTCTAGAGGAGGTCAGCTCTCAGCCTCTAGAGGAGGTCAGCTCTCAGCCTCTAGAGGAGTTCAGCCTCTCAGCCTCTAGAGGAGGTCAGCTCTCAGCCTCTAGAGGAGGTCAGCTCTCAGCCTCTAGGGGAGGTCAGCTCTCAGCCTCTAGAGGAGGTCAGCTCTCAGCCTCTAGAGGAGGTCAGCTCTCAGCCTCTAGGGGAGGTCAGCTCTCAGCCTCTAGAGGAGGTCAGCTCTCAGCCTCTAGAGGAGGTCAGCTCTCAGCCTCTAGAGGAGGTCAGCTCTCAGCCTCTAGGGGAGGTCAGCTCTCAGCCTCTAGAGGAGGTCAGCTCTCAGCCTCTAGAGGAGGTCAGCTCTCAGCCTCTAGGGGAGGTCAGCTCTCAGCCTCTAGAGGAGGTCAGCTCTCAGCCTCTCCTGCGGGGGGGGGGGGCTACCTTTTGGGCGTGTCCCTGAACAGGTAGGCGCTGATCTCGGCCCCGTCGGGGATGACGGAGGAGTCGTGGAACAGCGTCTGGTCTCTGATCTGCATCTGGAACAGCCCTTCGTCCCGCGTGGGCAGCTTCTGGGCCAACGCCCCCATGCCCACGAGCAAGGACAGGACCGCCGCCCAACCGGCAACCCTTCCACACGGCCTCATTCTGCAGGGGACAACACAGAGACAGGGCTTAGAACAGAGACACAGGGCCTAGGACACAGAGACACAGGGCCTAGAACACAGAGACACAGGGCCTAGAACACAGAGAACAGGGCGTAGAACAGAGACACAGGCCTAGAAACAGAGACACAGGGCCTAGAACACAGGAGACACGGACGGCTAGAACACAGAGACACAGGGCCTAGAACACACAGAGACAGGGCCTAGAACACAGAGACACAGGGCCTAGAACACAGAGACACAGGGCTTAGAACACAGAGACACAGGGCCTAGAACACAGAGACACAGGGCGTAGAACAGAGACACAGGGCCTAGAACACAGAGACACAGGGCCTAGGACACAGAGACACAGGGCCTAGAACACAGAGACACAGGGCCTAGAACACAGAGACACAGGGCCTAGAACACAGAGACACAGGGCCTAGAACACAGAGACACAGGGCCTAGGACACAGAGACACAGGGCCTAGAAACACAGAGACACAGGGCCTAGAACAGAGAGACACAGGGCCTAGAACAGAGAGACACAGGGCCTAGAACACAGAGACACAGGGCCTAGAACACAGAGACACAGGGCCTAGAACACAGAGACACAGGGTCTAGAACACAGAGACACAGGGCCTAGAACACAGAGACACAGGGCTTAGAACACAGAGACACAGGGCCTAGAACACAGAGACACAGGGCGTAGAACAGAGACACAGGGCCTAGAACACAGAGACACAGGGCTTAGAACACTGAGACAGGGCTTAGAACAGAGACACAGGGCCTAGAACACAGAGACACAGGGCTTAGAACACAGAGACACAGGGCCTAGAACACAGAGACACAGGGCCTAGAACACAGAGACACAGGGCCTAGAACACAGAGACACAGGGCCTAGAACACAGAGACACAGGGCCTAGAACACAGAGACACAGGGCCTAGAACACAGAGACACAGGGCCTAGAACACAGAGACACAGGGCCTAGAACACAGAGACACAGGGCCTAGAACACAGAGACACAGGGCCTAGAACACAGAGACACAGGGCCTAGAACAGAGAGACACAGGGCCTAGAACAGAGAGACACAGGGCCTAGAACACAGAGACACAGGGCCTAGAACACAGAGACACAGGGCCTAGAACACAGAGACACAGGGCCTAGAACACAGAGACACAGGGCCTAGAACACAGAGACACAGGGCCTAGAACACAGAGAGACGTCTTGAGGACTGACTTGAGGACAGACTCGAGGACAGTCTCTATCCCTGGGTGTTCTGCAAGAGAACCTTTAGAACTACACAATTAAAATCATCCCACAACTCAACACAAGAGCCACGACGTTGTGAGGTTCCTCCTGATTAAACTAGAATGGACGGAGCAGGAGGACCTGAGAGAGACCAGGGGGGCTCAAGAGAGAGGAGGTCACTGCGGGGAGGGGCAGAGGACCAGAGTGAAGCCAGGAAGAGGCCATCACCGCAACACACGCTACGCCCTCCAGGGACCAATAAGCCTGAGTCAATAATATTCTACAAACAGGTCATATGAGAGGAGGAGGAGGAGGAGGAGGAGGAGGAGGGGAAGGAGAAGGAGGAGGAGGAGGAGAGAGAAGAGAGAAGAGGAGGAGGAGGAGGAGGAGGAGGAGAGAGGAGGTAGTGATGTCCGTGCAGAGGAGAGCGTATTCATGTCCATTGATTTGAGCACATTGATGGTCTCTGAATGCGGCCTAGTGACTTCATCAGCCTAATGAGGATTAGCCAGATACTGTACTGCCAGTTACTGGAGGCTGTCCTTTAAATGACCTCTTCCCTCTCCCCCCTCCCCCCTCTCTCCTCTCCCCCCTCCCCTCTCTCTCCTCTCCTCTCTCCCCCCTCTCCTCCTTCTCCCCCTCTACCCCACTCCTCTCCCCCCTCTCCCTCTCCCCATTGTCTCCCCCCTCCCCTTCTCTCCTCCCCTCTCCCCCCTCCCTCTCCCTACTCTCCCTCTCCTCTCCTCTCTCCTCCTCTCCTCTCTCCTCTCCCCTCTCCCCCTCCCCATTTTCTCCTCTCCCTCTCCCCATTTTCTCCCCTCTCTCACCCTGCTGAGGGACAGAGCTTCATGAGGAGCTCCGTTCTCTTGTCCTGAGTCGGGTGCTGTTCTTCCGGAAAATGTCAGACTTTCTCTGTCACCATGCGTTCGGGGCCACTGGGAGCCACTGGGAGCCACTGGGAGTCACTGGGAGCCACTGGGAGCCACTCAGGGCCACTGGGAGTCACTGAGAGCCACTGGGAGCCACTCAGGGCCACTGGGAGCCACTGGGAGCCACTGGGAGCCACTCAGGGCCACTGGGAGTCACTGGGAGCAACTGGTAGTCACTGGGAGCCACTCAGGGCCACTGGGAGTCACTGGGAGCCACTGGGGGCCACTGGGAGTCACTGGGAGCCACTCAGGGCCACTGGGAGTCACCGGGAGCCACTGGGAGCCACTGGGAGCCACTCAGGGCCACTGGGTGTCACTGGGAGCCACTGAGCGCCGTGTGCACACAGTCGTTCTCA
>OLKM01003125.1:20000-25000 GCA_900291075.1 Melanogrammus aeglefinus | reverse complement strand
ATATGTATATCCAGCTCTAGATATAAGCTATAAAGCTATTTAGTATACAAATATGTGTAGTTCTAAATTGTAGCTTAGCTCTAAACTGACTCTGGTATATGGACCGTGTTACACGTGACTGCTGTGTTGTGAGAATCGTTGTGTTCAACACTGTTTGTTACTTTGTAATGTCTTGTTTTGTAAAGAAAATATTTATTTCACTATTTTTGTAGACAAATAATGATCTTTTTTCATTGACTTTTAAAAATCATTTAAACAGAATGATGAGTTATCCTCTCTTCTTGACCCAAAAGCAGCGTTCTGTTCGGAGACTAAATCACGTGCTTTCAGAGAGTAAAGGTCTCGCTACACGACCGGGGTAGGACCGCGACGCTTGGCCTCAGGCCGTACCCTTACTTTGAAGGAGGTTTGGGACTGGCTCAGTGCGGTTCCTCTGAGACTCGAACGCACACTGCCTCAGCGTGGTCGATCGTAACGTGCAATACTGTTTCTAATGTTTTAAGAATCGCAGTGGAAACCTTTTTTCCTTGCAACTACTTTTAAATGCAGATGTCTTTGTACTAATGCTGTTTGTGTGTGTTTTTCAACTAAAGGCTTTTCAATGCCCTTTTCTATTTAAGTTTAGTTCACCTTGCCCAATTTGTATTTATTTTAATCGTCGCAGAATATATATATATATATATATATAATTTTTTTTTTTTATAGTTATCTTTCAGATGCTAAGATATTTCTAGTTTAATTATTTTTAAGGTTAATGTTTGTAATATGATTGTTAAAGTAACACAATTTCTAAATCAAAGTTTGTGTATAGATTCACGCAAGTGGTTTTTGAGGTGTGACTTGTAATGATTTCTGAATGAGTCTTTAATATGCAACCTGAATATCACCTTGAGTTTTATTTCTGTTGTTTTTCTAAATGTGGATTCAAATCTTTGTTTCCTTTACTTCTTAAATAAAGAGACTCTTCAGAAACAGGATGGGGCCATTCCCTCATCACCTCCGCTTCTTTGGTTTAAATTGTTTTCTAATATTTCCAAGGAAAAATAAAAATGTGAACAAGTGATCGATGAGTAATGAAAAAAAAAGCTTACACATGTTTCACCATTCTGACTTAAAGAACAGCGGTTAACTTTGATGCAGAGGAGGAGGAGGAGGAGGAGGAGGAGGGAGGAGGAGGGAGGAGGAGGAGGAGGAGGAGGAGGAGGAAGAGGAGGAGGAAGGGGAGGAGGAAGAGGAGGAGGGGGAGGAGGAGGAAGAGCGTGATGGTGGAGGAGGAGGAGGAGGAGAGGAGGAGGAGGAGGAGGAGGAGGAAGGGGAGGGAGGAAGGGGAGGAGGAAGGGGAGGAGGAAGAGGAGGAGGGAGAGCGTGATGGTGGAGGAGGAGGAGGGGAGCAGACCCAGATGGAGACCAGCAGCCAGCCGTCTGTCAGACAGTCTGGTGGATGTGGAGAAGTGACGGAGCAACATGGTGCTGTTGACCCAGAGTCCAGACAGACCTCCGCCCAACGCACAGCGCAGGACCACAGCCCGGGGGTTGGATTAAGGACTTCATCCTGGTAAGAAACACAGAAGACCTCAGCGTCTGCACGGACGGTGATGACGACACGCACTGACGGGCTCTGCACTCTCCCTTCTGGTCTCGGGGGTTTTGTGGTGGTCTTCTCTGGTGTCTGGGGGGTCTTCTTCTGTGTCTGGGGGGTCTTCTTCTGTGTCTGGGGGGTCTCCTCCGGGGTGGTCTTTGGGTTATTCCGCTCCTCTGTTGAACTCACAGGACGGTTGAAGGGAACTCTTGTCTTATGTGACGAGCTGTTCTCCCAGCTTCAGAGTGCTTTGGCTAACAAACACAAACTCTCGACCCATCAATGATCAACTCCAAACCTCTGTCATATGTTTACCTATTTTAGGACGACTGTATTTAAATACCTAAAGGGCTGATACATCTAACACGGTGACATTAGGCTTGACGTTGGCATGGCAACGGAGGAGGCTGGGGCAGGGTGAACCGCTGTCCCCATGACGACGAGAAACGGGTTGACAACGCAGAACCACTCCTCACCTTAACCCTCCTAACCAAACAACTCAACTAACCCTAACCCTCCTGAACAGCCGCCTCAACTAACTAGTGAAGGGTCGGTCGCGACCGAATCAGTTTGAAGGAACGGATCTTTAATAAGAACAAACAGAACTGATTCTTGTCTCTCGGTCGTCTCCTTCGTTCTCAGACTCGACCCCTCCCAGACCCTCGTCGCTGACTCGCTGTTCGCTCACTGACTGTGAGTGGTGAAGAGGGAAGAGGCTTAGCGAGCGAGGGTACGATAATACCATTCAATATCAGTGAAATGCTAAATGCATGCTGTCTTTGTTCTTCCTGTGTCATCCCAGATTCATCAAATATTTGTGTCTTGTCAACCTGTCTCGTTCTTTCATGGTTGGTTCTCCACCCAGGAACCCCGCCATCATTGCTAAATCAAGTCTATTATCTTGCTGACATTTAAACATCCACTAATCAACCACACCCCCCCCATCCCTCTGGGTGTGGTTAAAGTTGTAATGTTGTGTTGATTGATGACCGACTTCCATGATCGTTTGAGAATGAGAACGAGGGAGGAGATGAGTCTGACTCCGCTGAGAACCACGCATTCCACGATTCACCGCCACCGGAAACTCGACTGAACGAACGATCAAACGATTCTGAATTTAAACGGAATCTTATTGGCGAACTGACCGACGTGACCTGAATCAAGGAAAATAATCATTGAATCCATAACTAACCCTCTCTAACCTAACACCTAACCTAACCCTCTCTAACCTAACACCTAACCTGACCCTCTCTAACCTAACACCTAACCTAACCCTCTCTAACCTAACACCTAACCTAACCCTCTCTAACCTAACACCTAACCTAACCCTCTCTAACCTAACCCTACCTAACCTAACCCTCTCTAACCTAACCCTCTCTAACCTAACCCTCTCTAACCTAACACCTAACCTAACTCTCTCTAACCTAACCCTCTCTCTACCTAACCCTCTCTCTACCTAGACACCTAACCTAACCCTCTCTAACCTAACACCTAACCTAACCCTCTCTGACCTAACCCTCTCTAACCTAACACCTAACCTAACTCTCTCTAACCTAACACCTAAACTAACCCTCTCTAACCTAACACCTAACCTAACCCTCTCTAACCTAACCCTCTCTAACCTAACCCTCTCTAACCTAACACCTAACCTAACCCTCTCTAACCTAACACCTAACCTAACCCTCTCTAACCTAACACCGTAACCTGACCCTCTCTAACCTAACACCCTAACCTTAACCCTCTCTAACCTAACACCTAACCTGACCCTCTCTAACCTAACACCTAACCAAACCCCTCTCTAACTAACACCTAACCTAACCCTCTCTAACCTAACACCTAACCTAACCCTCTCTAACCTAACACCTAACCTAACCCTCTCTAACCTAACACCTAACCTAACCCTCTCTAACCTAACACCTAACCTAACCCTCTCTAACCTAACACCTAACCTAACCCTCTCTAACCTAACACCTAACCTAACCCTCTCTAACCTAACACCTAACCTAACCCTCTCTAACCTAACACCTAACCTAACCCTCTCTAACCTAACACCTAACCTAACCCTCTCTAACCTAACACCTAACCTAACCCTCTCTAACCTAACACCTAACCTAACCCTCTCTAACCTAACACCTAACCTAACCCTCTCTAACCTAACCCTCTCTAACCTAACCCTCTCTAACCTAACACCTAACCTAACCCTCTCTAACCTAACCTCTCTAACCTAACCCTCTCTAACCTAACCCTCTCTAACCTAACACCTAACCTAACTCTCTCTAACCTAACACCTAAACTAACCCTCTCTAACCTAACCCTCTCTAACCTAACCCTCTCTAACCTAACCCTCTCTAACCTAACACCCTAACCTAACCCTCTCTAACCTAACACCTAACCTGACCCTCTCTCACATGGTTCGTTTAGTCTGACCAATCACAGCCCTTCCATCCGTGCTTCAATAGTCGAGTAAAGCTCCCACTCCATGTATGAGCGTGGCGTGAAGCTCTGGGCCAATCAGAGCCCAGGGTGCTGATGATGTCGGGGTAGCAGGCCCGGTCAGATGTGTTGCAGATGTTCAGCGAGTCGCCGTGCCAACGGATCTCTCTCACGCCCACGTGCACACTCCAAATGTTCACACATGCAGAGCAGTCTGTCACAAGGTTCACTCACTCACAGAACATCATGCCTTCATTCACATCCAGTATGACACTGGTTTCAGACCAGTGTCATACTGGTTTCATACAGAATGCAACTGGAATCAGAAAGAAGAGAACTGGTTTCAGACTGGTTTCAGGACAGCGTCAGACTGGTTTTAGGAGAGCATCAGACTGGTTTCAGACCAGTGTCAGACTGGTTTCAGACCAGCGTCAGACTGGTTTCAGCCCAGTGTCAGACTGGTTTCAGCCCAGTGTCAGACTGGTTTCAGCCCAGTGTCAGACTGGTTTCAGCCCAGTGTCAGACTGGTTTCAGCCCAGTGTCATACTGGTTTCAGGACAGCGTCAGACTGGTTTCAGCCCAGTGTCAGACTGGTTTCAGGACAGTGTCAGACTGGTTTCAGCCCAGTGTCAGACTGGTTTCAGGACAGTGTCAGACTGGTTTCAGCCCAGTGTCAGACTGGTTTCAGCCCAGTGTCAGACTGGTTTCAGCCCAGTGTCAGACTGGTTTCAGACACAGTAGGTCTGTTTTCATCAGAACTCTGTTTGAAGCTGTCCTTTCAGAACAAGACATGGTTGTGTAAGTGGTGTCTGTGGGAGACAGACCATAATAGTCAGCGTCCCCGGGGCCTGGAAGTGATGTCAGGCCTGAGGAATGCGCTCCAACATCTGGGAGCAGCTGGAGCGGTCCCATCTGGTGCGGGGCTGTCGGCGGCCCCGGAGCCACCTGGGGCCGGTCACCTGACCACCACGGACGGACCGAGCAGGGG